>JAGMWU010000070.1:74829-90312 GCA_018697195.1 Certhia americana | reverse complement strand
TTTGGCTTCCACCCTGTCTGCAGGCCTCTTCCCAGTGGGATATGGAATTCTCTCAGGGACCTCACGTGGCCCATGGGCAGAAATCTCTCCAAGGAGAGAAGGCCTGGGGTTGAGGAGATAAGAAGCTCTTGCGCACCAGCTTGTTGTTCTCTTGACATTGGCCATGGTACAGACTTACCCCACCCCAGTTTCAACAGCTGGTGACAGAATACAGAATTTTGGTTACATTTTGCACTGACACCCATGACAATTGTTCTTGTCTTTCCCCTTTCTGTGGCCACCATCAGCACAAACTCGGTCTCTGTGTATAATTAAGTGGCTGTAAGAAAGGTGCTCTTCAGACTCACAAGGTTCTTTAAGTAGAGGGAAATAAGGAAGTGGTTATATAAATGTTACAAGGGACCAACTGAGACATCAAGACATTTTGGACAACAGGGAACTTTTTCCTGATATTCTGATATTCTGGCCGCTGGCTGTGGTAGAGACCACCAAGAGGGTGTGAAAAACAAGGTTCACTTTCCTGAGAAAATTTTAAAAGTTTAATAAGAGACAATAAGAGACAGGACAAAAAAGCAAAACTATGGCCAGGTGCTTGGCATTCAGTGAAGAGCACACCTTAACTCAGAACACATCTCTTTAAATGCATCAATGTATTGCATATTCATAGACCCTCTTGCATCATTTAACATTCCTTTGAGTTTCCCCAACCTGCCCCCCCATTCCATCCTTAAAAAATCAACATTTTTTATTTCTCCTTGTGACTCCATTCTGTCAAACACTCTCTGATAATGGATGATCAATAAATCCCTTCCCTGGGGCACTGGAGTCCATCACCACCATCTTCATCCAGATGGGATAATCTGAGAATGTGAATTTCCTGATCAGCTTTTACCATTCCCTGAGTTAGTTACAAAAGCTTTTTTACATTATCATGCTATAGCCCAAGAAAAATATATTTATCCTGCTATCATTTCTAAGTTTTGTTACTAGCAGAAAGAAAAGAAACTATATTCATACAGCAGATTTTTCCAACAGTATATATACAGCATTCATTTTAATATTTGAGAAGAGCCAATAATATAATATGAACTTATATGAACAAGGAGTATCAAGTAAATGAAATTTGAGGAAAAAGAGGGGTTATTCAAGGAGAGATGGTGTGGTCAGAGTCCAAAATGCAGGTTTGTGCAGCCTTTTGGCTCCATGGCACAATGCTGATGATGTGAAGTGCAGTAATGAGGAGGACCCAGAAACAGCAAGGTTTTGAAGAGCTGTGTGATTCTGAGTCGAGAATGAGTGGTACAGCTTTGGGATGGGGCAGGGCTGACTCCTGGCATTCCTAACCAGCCCAAGGTAGGTCCCAAGGTGAGACTTGGCATGGCTTGACAAAATTATTCCAGAGTCCATGTTCCAGGAAGTGGTGAGAACAACAAATGCTACAGTGAGGCACTGTCAGGAGCAGATTTATGCAGTTTTCACCTGCTCATGGATGGTGATGTACCAGCAGAACAGAGAGGCATTAAAATAACCACATACAAGACCAAGCTTTCCTTAGAGATTAAGCCTGCAGAAAAATAAGAATAATAATTACTAAGAAAAATAATTTTAAAATCTTATTGCCTTATACTCACAGCCTATGTGCAATATAACCCTTTCTATTTGTGGTATAGAAGTGACGCCTGGAGAGGCTGACTTGGAACAGAGGATAGACAGAGTTAGAGGAATAAAGTAGGGATTTATTAAAAGGCCTTTGAAAGACACAAGAGCCTGGCTGGAGTTCTGCCCAAGATGGACACAAGATAGATGACAGTCACGAGTTTTCACACTTTTATAAGTTTTGTCCATTTCCATATTGGGGTTAATTGTCCAATTCCAGCTCCAGGTTATGCAATCCCATCTTCCTGGTTTGCTTCCTTCAGTTCCCCATTTACACTTTTTGGGCCTGAGGCCTGTAATGGTGTCCTTGGTTCTCCAGCTGGAAAAGGATGGGTTTGTGTTGGAACCCAGAATGCAGAGAATATTCCTCTGCATGTTTTGAAGGATCCAAACCCTCTGACAAATCCTACTTTTAACCTTTGTCCATGCAAAGGACTTCCCAGGCTCTGGGATGAAACACAACTTTACAGAATGTAAGTTAGATAGTAGCAGAATATGGAATTTATTACAGGGGGAGAAATTTAGATTTTTGGGTTTATTAGCATGGTAAGGAGATGAAGACAGCTGGAGGATCCTTGTGATTATCAGGCTTCTTCCTCCTTCTTCATCTCCTCCACATTCTGCAGTGTTGGGGACACAGGAACATTGGGCACAATTTGCTGCAGTGTCACATGAATAGACATTTAGTTGGTTATTGGTAGAAAAGTAGAAATAATGTCCATTCTTGGTGAGAATTGGGTGAATTATCTTGAAGAGAACCTTGATTTTGTGAGTTGGAGGCTTTTTGGTGCCTTTTCTCCCTCAGGCCAAGCTGGTGTAAAGCCTGGTGTGCAGAAATTGCTGCTCAGAAAATAATAAACAACCTGGAAAGTGAGAACAACTAAGAGTCCAGTTTGCCTTTTTGATTAACAAGGACTTGGGAAAGGCCTCCCCTATCAGGGGAGAGACTTGTGGGAGTGGGAGAACTGCCACAGTTTTGTCTACCTACCCTGTGAAGAGAATTTTCAACATTTAATATGAAGTTCAGAGTTATACACCAAGGCAGCACAGAATCTGAAAAATATGAAAGCTAAAATATCTGAAGTGCCTCACAACATGTGGCATGCAAGCATTCCTCCTCTGACTTTCTCCTTTTAATTGCAAATCACTCCCCAAAAGCTATTTTCATCTCTGAAGAATAATACTGACACAAGGTTTCAGGAGTTGCACTTCCACTTTGTGCAGGTTATACCTCGAGTCCTGGGGGCAGTTTTGGGTGCCTCAGTAGAGGAGACATCTAAAGTTATTAGAGAGCTATAAAACTGTTATGTGGGGTACAAAGATGATGGAAGGCCTAAAGGGGGAGCTGCAGCTCAGGACATTTGGCTTGTTCAGCTGGAGGAGAGGAGGCTGAGGTCAGACCTCAGCAGGCTCTGCAACTTTCTCCTGAGGGGCAGCTCCCATCTCTGCTCTCTGTGAACAAGGACAGGACCCAGGGGAATGGCTGGAGCTCTGTCAGGAGAGGCTTAGATTGGATTTTAGGAAAAGATTCCTTCCCCACAGAGTGGTCAGGCACTGCCCAGGCTGCCCAGGGAATGGGCACAGCCCCAGGGCTGCCAGAGCTCCAGAAGGGTTTGGCCAATGCCCTAAGGCACAGAGCCAGGAGCTGGACCTCAGTGATCCCTTTGCAGCCCTTCCAGCCCAGGGGATTCCATGGTGCAGGGATGTGATGCAGCTTTCACACATGTGTCCTGCAAAGGGTGTAACTAAATGTCACACCAGAGTGTGGGTTATAAAATGTATTACAATATATGTAAAAACACAGGTCTCAACTTTCCAGACATAACTTAACTTGGATATGTTATTACATTCTATTGGTAAAAAGCTTACTATCTTCTTTTTTTATTTTTTTGTCTATGAAATAACCACAATATCAGCCTGACAGTGATAAACGTGTTGTTTTCTTGCTGCCAAACTGAGAGTTCTGAGAGTCTGCAAACTGAATGTTATTACAGAGAATTAATATGTGTGGCTCCAGTTCTGATCTTCAGAACAGATAACTGTCAAAGTCTGCATTTAATTTCCTTCCAAATATTAGGCTATTTTAGAGTGATCTTTGTGACAGATTACATTGCTGTAAACATTTCTGGGTAAAATAAATGAGTCATTCTTTAACTTTACCATTCTTTGTTATTTTTGTGATAATATCTAGAGTGACTGCCTTCAACCCTAAACTTTTATCCAGAAACATTGCGGGCTTACATAAATAACTTCAGCTGAGTAAAATTTCGGGGCCAAAATCACCAAACTTTTCATTCTTAGCCAAGCAGGGAGCTTAGGAGCATCGGCTAAATTTTTTCAACAAGTAGTGGCTTGGAGTTTTTCTAAAATGACTTTCTGGGTCCAGGGAGGCTCTGGACTCCTCATCCTGGGACCAGACTGAATGGGTCTCTGAGTAACCTGGTCTAGTGAAAATTGTTCCATGGTCCCTTCCAAACCAATGCATTCTGTGATATTTGCTGAAAAAGCAGCAGAACAGGACACAAACAAGCCAGGAATTTTCTGGAATGCCCTAATGGTAATTCTCTGATACAGGGGATTGAGGAATTGAGAGGAAGTTTTTTGCTGGACCTGATGCTTATAGAAAAGAAAAACTGATCTGGAGTGTGAAGGCTGGGTCAGCCTTGGATTTAGGGATCATGCAATGAGGGGAGGATTTGGGGAGGAGGGAACTAGGCACAAAGCAGCCTCTGAAGCCCAGAGTAGCCTCCCAGGTTTTAGCAGAGTGGGCTTTGGCCTGTTCAGGGACTGCTGAAATAAGAACCATGTAGAAGATGGTTCTGGAGAGGAGTTCTGGATATTTCAAAGTTTTACCTTCTCCAAGCTCCAGAATGTACAGAAAATCAGATAAGAGTGGCAGAAAGCCTGGATGTTCAAAGAGCTCCTGGCTCAACTCTAATATCAAAAATAAATATAGAGAAAGTGAAAGAAGGGACAAGTGACCCCACAGGAATATAGAGAAGCTGTGCAATATGCATGCAAGTGTAGGATAAGGAAGCCAAAGCTCAGCTGGAGTTGAATACAATGAAGGGTGGGAAAAGCAACAGGTGCTGGCAGCAAGAGGAAGACAAATAAACTGAGGGCCCACTGCTGAATGCCATGAGGGAGGCGGTGACAAAGAGCAAGGTGGTGACAGAGAAGGAGGATCTACAGTAGCAGAGCTCATTAGATTCACCCTGTAAGCCATTTTGAACCATATGAAGGACAAGAAAGTGATGGCAAGTAGTAAACATGATTTTATGAAAGGGAAATCATGTTTGGTCAACCTGATGCCTTTCTCCCATCATGACTGGATCACTGGATGAGGGATGAATGGTGGATTTTGTTTACCCTGACCTGAGGGAGGCTTTCAGTTCTCACTCCTGCAACACTTCTACTGAAAAATGGATGGATTACAGCCCAGATCAGTGAGTTCTGAACGGAATGGAAAACAGCCAGAATTAAAGGAGTGTGACTAGAGGGAGAAAGTTTTACTGGAGACTAGTTAGCATTGAAAGGAGATGCTCAGAGTGTTGGTACGGAGAAGGTTTGGGAAGGTTTGGGAAGGGAAGGTTTGGGAAGGGAAGGTTTGGAAAGGTTTGGGAAGGGAAGGGAATTGGGAATTGGGGGGATTAAAAATTAATCAGATAGTAAAGAGGGAGTAAAGCAGACAGACGGGTTTTCCAACAGGACAATAGGCAAGAATGGAAATATTCTAAATATTCTAAACACAAGGAAAAAGCTTTCATGCTCTAATGGTAGTTGACCACAGGTCTCCATTCCTGGATATATTCAAAACTCATCTGGCTGAGAATCTAAGCTCTTCCTTACCCCAGGTTTGGGGGGTTGGAGGGAGTGGATGTGATGTGGTGATGATTTCCAGAGGGTCCATTCTAACCTCAGCAATTCTTTGGCTCTGTGAATTGTAGGAAAAGCAGTTCTTAATAAAGGTGCTTGACAGTGAGCTGCTAGGACAAAAGGGCAGGACTGGAATCCAAGAAAGAATTCATCACATTTAGATAATATACCATTTATGCATTTTTAGGTAGAAGACAGGAATGCATGTTTTGCTGGAAGTGGTGTATTATGCCTCTATGGTTAGTTGACCAAAAGATATTAGGAGTAGAATGATACATGTAATTTGATGAAGCTGAATGAATTAAAATGTAGTCTACACTGGATCATTTTAGTTCATGAATTAGATTTCAAAGTCAGCTCTTTCCTTTTGCAAGCTTTTCATGCTGTATATACCCTAATCATTAACTTTCTAATTTAACAGTGTGCAGTACAGTGTCAAATTGGTTTTATGTCCACAGCTTCCCTCTGTGATATGTTACCACTGTGAAAAATTCTGTCAGATTTGATAGGAATAATCTCCCATGTGTGAATCCCACTGAGTCAAACTCTCCTTAATTAAATCATAACAGTCCAGCTGGCCTGCTCCATCTCGCCTTAATGGTGTCCTCTGTTACCCTTTCTGCTTTTTTTTAGTCTTGTATTTCCTTTAGTAAAAAAGACAGGTATTACACATGAATCTTTTTAAACATGTCCTTGCTTCCAGAAGTGTGCTGAATACATATGCTAATATTGGCCCATTTTTTGGTACTTGCCTCAGGATGCTGCAAAGGAGGTTTTCTCATTTTGCACAGTTGCTTAATCTTCAAATGCTCTAATTTTTTTCTTTTATTATCTTCTTTTTTTCCTTTCTTTTTAAGTACCAGATCTGGCAAGATTCCAGTTCCCTTCAGCAAGTTTTGTTTTCTAAAATAATAACAGCTGTTCCTGGGAAAAGTGGCTTGTTTTAATGATTCCATTTTTGCAGTGATTCCCATGGGTGTCCTTGTTTCTCACGTGGCTGAAATGCTGCTGCCAGTGATGCTGATATCGTGATTATTTCTGAGCAGTCACGGGCATTGTGTTCTTTGTCAAAACCTTATGCAACCTGGTTGAAAAGAAACTTGTTCAAAACTCTTATTAATAAAACTATTATGGGCTTGCTGGTGATAAAAACAAGGTGGGCATGTAAACTTCCTTTTCATTATGATGATCATTTCACTATGGACACAGATATAAGGCCCAGGTATAAGGCAGAGAGAAAAATTCATCATTTTTATTTGTGCCTTTCCTTCTCTTTGTACAGCTGGATAAATTCAAGCCTGAAATTTTAATATTAAGCATGCTTATTTGTTTCAGTAATTGCAGCAATCCTTCTTAAATTCCAGGTGCTCCCCTGTAAATCTTAAATTTTTCTAATGTAACATGTAGCTGGAGAGAAGGTATTAGAAGGGAAATAATCAAGTGGGTCAAGAAGACTGATTGTTTTCTTTCATGGTCTCTATTTCAGTCCAGAATATTCACCAAAAAATAAACAAACTATAATCAATTTTAGAATGTGCTTTTATATGGAGATTGTGTTTGGACTTGCAGGGATCTCTATGTAAATAAACCCCAACAGCTCCTTAGCATTCAGTTTCCATTTTCCTCTAAGTCATTCCGTGCACATGCTTAGTTCTGTGCCCCTGCGCCTCTGCTGCTTCAGTGTTGGCACACTTTTGATTTTTGTGGACTTCTATCTCCCTTTCTCATCTCTTTCTCCCCGAGCTATGCATTTGAAACTCTCACATTTAATTTCCTTCAAGACTTTCATCAGCTGATAATATTTCTTTGGTCTGGCTTAGTTTATGATCATGTTGCATTTGAGCTGTCCTGTGTGATGTGGCCGTCCGGATATTATAGAAACAGAGAGAATACAAATCAGGTGGAATGACACATGGACCTAGGAACGGGAGTTAATTAAAAGTCTAATAAAAGCTTCAGCACTGCTGTTTAGAAAATAGGAAACTTTCTGGAAAATCAGAGTACAGAGATGCAGGAGTGTATTTGAACTCCTTGTGTTTTTTAATTTAGAGTAGATGGCTTAAAGAAATACCCAAACAAAGCAGCAAGCAGTGAGGTAAAACAATTGCCAAAGTACACAAGTGCCTTGCAGAGTACATTGTCTTTTACCTTAGATTACACCAGCTAAAACCATGGTGACAGCCCAGAGGAGATGCTGCTTTTCAGGATATTTCAGAGATAAGAAGATCATATAATTATATTATATTATATTATATTATATTATATTATATTATATTATATTATTATGTTATGTTAATGCATTATTTCAGAGATAATCCAAAATGCTTCCCAAAATCAATATTTACAAAGCTGGCACAATAAATAATTGTGTTGCCTTAACTAAAAATAACAATTATATGAATTTTATATTACACTGAAAAATGGCTTAATAATTCACATTTCTTTTGGATTAGAAAAACCAATAATGATTTGTAGAGTTATGTTATGGTAGAAGAATTTACCCAAAAAATCACATTCTGGAGCTCATGCCTTATAGACCTAGGGAGGTACAAACATCAAATTTGGACAAACAGCTGAAATTCCAAGTAGAATTTAACAAATTAACAAGATTTAGAATGTGTCTATCTTTAGTGAGATATTTCCCCCATTCTGAGCTCTCCCATCTCAGTGTGCCTTTTAGCTCAATAAATGAATTTTTAGCTCAAAAAATTCCAAAGCTTTGTGCAAGGAGGTATTTCCCGAGGGACACTGCTTTTGCCTCACATTCTCCTTGTGAACTGCTCTGGGGATTTCTCAATCAGGATTTCTGTCTCAGACATTCTCTTTTCCACCTTCATATTCAAAGGCCTACCTTCATTGCCTGCTCTTTCTAGAATATTTCATAATTATAATTAATAATTAATTTAGTAATAATTTAATTATATATATACTATAATGTATAATATTTTAATAGATATTTAATTATATATATAAAATCTATTTAATAATATTAGATTCTCTCAGGCCATGCTGGAACAGTGAAGCAGTCACTGTGTTGTACACTTGTCTTTTCAGAACCAGAGGAATTTTTACAGCAGAGGGTTTGGAAGATGGATTCTGCCAGGCTGTAAATGCAGGAATTAAGAATCCCTTGCTCACTTTCTGAACACAGAACAAGCATGTTCCTAATATAAGCAAGAAGAATGTTTTCTCTCATCAGGAAACACCATTTCTGCCTAAAGTCAGACTCTGTGCACTGTCTGAGGTACAGGTGTCAGAGGAAGATAATATATAATACGTCCCATCACTTTCCATCTTCTTGAAGATCATAAATTCAGAATA
The DNA here is from genome assembly GCA_018697195.1 of Certhia americana. NCBI lineage: Eukaryota > Metazoa > Chordata > Aves > Passeriformes > Certhiidae > Certhia > Certhia americana. Next base: position 81,459 of record JAGMWU010000070.1, on the reverse strand, counting down.
TGCAGTCATAATTTCAGAATATTCAGTGGCAGAGAGGCAAGGAGCTGGGTACAGCCACTGCTGAGGCCAACATCTGGCACTGCAGATGCATCTTCATTAACAGTCCAGTTCATGTTTGTGAAAATAAAAAGGCAGAGCAGAACTGGCTCTGCAGATCTCAGAGGGGAAAATAAAGGACAGAACCAATCACTGAAGAATCAGCTGGGTTTCTATGTACATTTCAGAAGATAATTGGAATTGATAAGTGGCATTTCCAACATGACAGAATAAAAGGAAAAGCACACCAGCTTATTCTCCTCAATACAGGTGTGTGCCCCTAAGGGGTTGTGTTGGAGTTCTCCCACTCCCACAAGTCTCTCCCCTGACAGGAGAGGCCTTTCCCTTGTTAATCAAAAAGGCAAACTGGACTCTTCGTTGTTCTTGCTCTCCAGGTTGTTTATTATTTTCTGAGCAGCAATTTCTGCACACCAGGCTTTACACCAGCTTGGCCTGAGGGAGAAAAGGCACCAAAAAGCCTCCTACACAGAGAATCGAGGTTCTCTTCAAGATAATTCACCCAATTCTCACCAAGAACGGACATTATTTCTACTTTTCTACCAATAACCAACTAAATGTCTATTCATGTGACACTGCAGCAAATTGTGCCCAATGGTCCTGTGTCCCCAACACTGCACAATGTGCATGAGGTGGAGAACGAGGAAGAAGCCTGAAAATCACAAGGATCCTTCAGCTTGTCTCCATCTCCTTACCATACTAATAAACCCAAAAATCTAAATTTCTCCCCCTGTAATAAATTCCATATTCTGCTACTATCTAACTTACATTCTGTAAAGTTGTGTTTCATCCCAGAGCCTGGGAAGCCCTTTCATGGATGAAGGTTGAAAGTTGGATTTGTCAGAGGGTTTGGATCCTTCAAAACATGCAGAGGAATATTCTCTGCATTCTGGGTTCCAACAGGTAGCACAGAGATCAGTCTGTTGTTTCAAAGCATCCTGTGGGGAATGGACTCAAAGGGAGCAGCAGCTGATGCTCACATATGTCTTGAGCAGAAGGAAAGGGACCTCTGTGTGTTTCCAAAGAACTTTTTTTTTTTAACTTTGCTGTTCCATTAACTTGTAAGAAAATCTCCAGTTCTCGATCACTATTAGGGGCACAAAGCAGGGTAAAAGCTGAATTTGATTCATTCTATTGCTTTAAAATGTACCTTCTGGGCACTCTGAGCATTAATTAATAGATTAGATGGTTTTTGAAAGCTAGCAGCTATCTGGAATTTTGGAGTCACATGTGGAGAGGCAAATACAGGAGCTGTATTTGACCTGGAGCATGTTTGATCCAATGTTTACATTTCACAGGATGTATTTTGTGACCCCTTAATCTGCTCTGTGCATATTCACATGCACTTCTCCCTGCAACAAGACCACTGACTGATGACAGAAAGTGAACCACTTCTAGAAAGACCCCACCTATTGATTTAAAGGTATCAGATGAGAGGTAACACAGCACACGCCTTGGCCATGTCCTTTAGGTGTTATTAATTGTGTTTAATTCCCTGTTTTCATCCCTTTAAACTGATGGATAATAACGGGGGGGTGGCAGACACCCTTGCTGGGTTAAAGAGCCATCTAATAGGTTTCTTTTCATCAGACTCTGCCTAAACCCCCTGTAAGTTCCCAAAAGAAAGCTGCAGGATGTAGTTCCTTAGGTCTCTGTCCTGTTCTCCAGACAGTTTTGAAGGGCACATGTGGAAGCTGAGTCACAATAGCTACAAAGAAATGCTCTTTTTCTCTTCAGTGCTCTTCTGTTAGCAGGTATTTTGTCATCCACCCCAGTGGAGGTCAAGGGGTTGCCTACAAAAAGTTGCAGTCTGTCCAGAGCCAGGTCTCTGCATATGATTTCTTGTTCCTATAGGATAACACTGGGATTTATTGTATAAAAAATGCCTTGGTGTGCCATCCAAACAACTCACAGCTCTGTGATCTACTCAGGGGCCTTCTTGATTATCACATCTCAATGTTTATGTAATCTGAAAACTTTCCAGGAACAAATGTATGCTTACACTATCATTATGTCTCTGTATCATTGTAAAATAAGATTATATGTATATAATAGAACAGCATTTATAAGACGTTGCAAGTCTCATTGCAATTATTTGATTGTGTTCACATTAATTGCAGTGAGACTATCAGCTTGACAAATTCAGTTTGATTTAGGATGTGCCATTCTGATTTTTCATGGTGCTCTTGTTTTTAGGTTTTTATCTGAATGTTAGAGGCACAAAGCCAGAAGTCTAAAAAAGTCTGATTATATTATATCATCAATAAAGCCTCCATAATGATTCCTATTTGTAATCTTGTCAGAGAAAGATATCAAATCTCTCTGACATAATCTGCTTTCCATTAAGCTGCACTCTCCTCATTAGGCTTGGGATGAGTTTAAGCTGTTACCACACAATTAGAGGAATATCCACAACAAAGTAATAAATTAGATATGATACACTAGGAACTGGGGGTTGGCCTATTTGCTTCCTGATGGCTGAAGCACTTCTTTCCTCTTGTTTGTGACACTTCCTTGTGACGTTTTTCTTTGTGTCTGAGCCAAATAATTTGTGTTTTGGAAATCACAGAACAGCCTGAGTTCGAAGAACCTTAAAGATCCTCTTGTTCCAACCCCCTGCCAGGGCCAGGAACACCTTCCAGCAGACCAGGGCACTCAGAGTTCCATCCAACCACACCCTAAACACTTCCAGGGATGGGGCATCCAGATAATAACTAAACAAATGGCTAAATAATAAATAAATGAACAGATAAATAAACCTGATCCATTTGATTATGATTATTTGTCTACAGGCTGGCAGCCTGTACCACACACAACAGTAGCTGGAACATCCACAGAGGACTGGAAGGTCTCTGTGCAGAATCTGCTTCAGAAATCTGATTCTGATGAGGGAATTCCATAATATTTGGAACAGAGGATTTCCAGCACTGGTGGAAAGGCAGGAGCAGAGCAATGATAAATTTATTGCTGGATCTCTGAGCAGGGATTAAGGGGATCCATGACAAGACCCAGGAAATCTCTTAGGCACTGGCAGGACGAGGACAGTAGAAGCAAGGTCAGGGTGATCTCAGCACTGACACAGCCACCTCCTGAATAATTAAAAATTATAAACATTCAATGGAGCAGAAAGGGAAAGAACCCACAATATGAGGTGCTTTTCCTCTGAAATATGTGGGAGTTTGCCAGCATGGCTGTCTCATTGTTTTCATGCATGTTTTTCCAAGGAATGATGATCATTTTGGGCCCAGCCAGCAAAATATCATGTTTAAACTGACATGCTTCTGTAACTTTTTTTTTTTTAAATAATTGATTACTCTTTTCACTTTTCTACTCATTCAGATAGCACAAGTAACAGGAAAGTTTATCTATTTTTGTTTCTTTTTAAGAAATTAAGGGGTTCTAAGGATTTAGGGAATTTACACCTTGTTTTAAAAAACTCAACCATTTCCAGTTTCTCTGAACAAGTATGTAAGAAAAATCTTATGCATATATATTTGTATATATTCTGCTGTGATTAGAGAACATGCAATCAGAGTATATATGTACACAAAAGGAAATTTACATTGTTAATTCATAAAACTTCAGAATAGACTTTAGGAATTTGTTCCCATGGGCCAAAAACCCAGCACCTGCAGCCCTCTGAAATGCCCTCAGTGTCTCTCACCCTTTCCTTGGCTGACAGGAGAATCCCTTTCAGAGTGATTTTACTATTTAGAATCTCACACATTTTCATTTCAGAGGCAAGTGCAAATGTCTGTCCAATAAGAAGGACTTCTTCTCACCTCTCCCTCCCTCTAATTTGATGTGAAACTTGAAATGATGCGTGAAGGCCTTTTGTTAGAGCAGTGCTTTGGCTTTTGAAAGAAATACATTTCACCATTCTTATTGACCAGTCCTTTTAATTTGGGTATTCAGGTGGATTGGTGTTATATCAAGTTATATCAGCTTGAGGGTTGCTTTTGTTAGGTGCTGTTCTTGGGCAGTCAGGGGAAGGTTTTCTGATTTTTTCCACTTGCTGTCAGCTCAGAAGAGTTTATTCCCAGGGGAAGCTTTAGGGCTTTGCTTATTCATCTCTGAAAAAACAGTTCTGATGATAACTTGCATTTCCTTCTTATTTGTCTTGAAGACCCAGTGGCTGTTGCCTGCCTGGCATTGATAATGTGCTCTCTCTTCTGGCAGCACTTCATTATATCTCTTAATCATCATCTTGGTATAAAAAAAACTCTCTGCAAAGCTTTAGAAACTTTATAGATACCCTGCAACACATACAGGGGACTGCATTACGTGATGCATCTTCCACTCAGGGATCCTTTAAGTGGATTGCACTTACTGCTATTGACCTCTGAGATGGGGTCCTGGATCTCTGACAAGAATTTATGTCCAGCATGGTTGTGGCTGCTCCCGTGGGCCACACACAGCACGTGCTTGGTGGCAATGGTACATTTCTATAATCTATTGGAAAATAGATTTCCAATTACTGAGCTGACAGCAGATGGATGGCTCCCATGTAAGAGCACAAAGCAGGAGCCTGTTTCAGAAGATGGCATCTCTTTCCTAAAATATTTTTCTATTCTTAAATGCAGTGTAAATCAGAAATTGTTGAGCAGATGCTCAGTACTACCAGATTGGTATGATTACCTCTCAAAATTTCTTCTCCCATCAACTACAAGCAAGCCTAATTTGTTGTTGTCGTTGGTTTGAAATTAAATAAGATTCTCAGTCTTATCACATTAGAGCTGTTGCTTTAATCCACCAGGCCTCACTGCTTTTCTCCCTTGCAACACCCTAGACCAGTTTGGATATTTCCTTGTGGAAGCTGTTTTCAGCCAGCTGTGTCTGACTGTTACAAAGCTGCTGAGCATCTGAGCTATCATTCTGAATGCTACATAAATGAAAACATTTGCTTTTGTTGTTGCTGTTGTAGTTCACCTTTAGGCAAGACTGCTTCTAAGAAAATTTTTGCTGTGTCTGGTGAGGCTGGACCTCAATTATCTGTGCAGTTCAACATCTGTCTTGACTTATTTGATGTTTTACTTGTGAGCCACATGCATAAATAAGTAAAGATCATGTACAAGGCAAGAACACAGGTTTATTCTGTTCCTCTTAAAGGTTTTGCCAAATGGATTCTCTGATGCCTTTTTACGCACATTTAGTAGGAAGTGGAAGTCAGTCGGTTTAGCATTTTAATATAAATAACTCATACTCCATCTACTGCACAACACTGGAGTGACCATTTTTCTGTTCCTGTCACTGTGTTCATTACCCCAGTTTTCCCCTCAGAATGGCAGATGTTTGTGTGTTGGGCACAGAGCTTTTTTTCCCCATATGTTCCAAAGAATATTCACTTGAGTTTGGGATTAAAAAGTTCAGTTTAAGGGATTTATTCTCCCAGGCAGCCCATAGTAATTCTTCACCTCTCTCAGAACCACCTATGACTTTTTACTGGATTTGGGATCTTTCTTTTTGAGTATTTCTTTAGCTACCTTGATTAATACAGCAAGAAATAGAATGAGGTAGATGAAAGAAAAAAATGAGGAATAGAAGAGACATTTATTCAGTTATTAACTTGCTAATGAGTGCGATGCATGTTTTGAGTGGAAGGCTGAGAATCGCTCCAATCCTGTGCTGGAGTTCCTATCATCAGATATCCAGAAGTGATACCTTCTTTAGGTACCACTTTTAGAAGAAGAAAAAAGGAGACAAGCTATTTTTCTTAAATCCCTAAGGTATAAATGGGAGATTTACAGTAGTGTGGGGATACGTTTGCTTCTCAAAATGTATTTTAAATCATTAAATTGGTCATGGACAAACCTGGGATTTTAAAATAAGGCATGTGATGAGAAATATTCTATATATGTATTCCTGACAACTGCCTGTCTAAAGAGGTGCCCCTGACCCCTTTCTTCATCTTCTGTAAAGATTAAAACAGAAGACAATCATGTAGTAATGAATGTGGACAATTCTTTAAGCATGTTTTAAATGGTACAAGTACTTTCTGCATTATAGAGACTCTGGCTTGACAGGGAAGCAAGTTAGGAGATTATTTTTGAGCTGCTGGTGTCTCCTACACCAATCCCAGCTTCCTAGGGTTTAAGCTGCCTGCTGTCCTCACTTGCCCTGCAGCCCCAGTGCTGGGAGAAGCTGGCACGCTGCTCGATACCACTGTGATTTCCTGTTCAATGTGTTCAGCAGCAAGAGCAGAAAGCCAGGCTTGGGGAGCCCAAGGGATAAAGCGATCCCCATGGTGCCCCATGACCTACATCCTCTCCCAGAGCCACTGGGTCTGGTATTCAGGATCCCCTTCTCAATCTCAGCACTTCACTCCCGGCCCCACAGCTCCCCCTTCTCCCCAGCCTCTGGGCCCTGGGTGTGAAATGGTCCCTGGATCTGTGCGTGCTCCTCTCCCCAGAGCAGTGAGTGGCACAAGAGAGCCCAGATCCTGTGAACAAGAGGTGGAGAGCAGAGGAATGGATGGGTAGGCAGAGAAATAAATGGAGGGATGGAGGATGGATGGATGGATGGATGGATGGATGGATGGATGGATGGATGGATGGATGGATGGATGGATGGATGGAT
>JAGMWU010000070.1:50606-74819 GCA_018697195.1 Certhia americana | reverse complement strand
GTTCCCGGTCCAGCCCTGCCGTTCCTTCCCGTGACTTGCATATTCTCCGCTGTGCTTTTCCTTTGGGGCGGCTGCTATCTGGTGGAAAAATGGGGGAATTGCAGCAGCAGGATTCTGCCGCTCCAGGGCAGAGCTCAGGGCAAGGACCGACTTGCTGCTGGTCAATAAACTGCATTTAAGTGATCCCAAGGAGCACCCAAGTCTCATCCGGCCAAGCCTGACCAAAAAAGCGGTATTAGTTTAATATATGACACATATTCAGGGACTACGGGCTGTTTCTATTAGCCCACCCCATCACTGATGCAACCCGGGGGGTTGAATACAAAAATACTTCTTTCCTCCCTCCCAAATGTACGAACCTGGCAGAAGTATCATGACATCAGGACTGTGCTTCACCTATCCAGATATAAACTGTTTGGCAAACAAATTAGCTGTCATGCACTTTCAGCGGTACCTGCTAAATGTGTTTGGTTTGTATCTGTTTACTTTATAATGTTTCACTAGAAACAGTGTTTGTGCATCTGTCTGGAAATTGGGTTTCCGTTTGTCTTTGCCAGTGTGTCCCCTCCTTTAGAAAATGGGATAAGGATGTGAGTACCTGTCTGTTGCCTAAACACTTAATAAACTCTTTCTGGACTTCTGCCTACAGAACAGATGTTTTCTTTTCTGTGAGTCTCTTTTTTTTCTGTAAGTCTCTTTTCTTTCAGAGTACCTATATGCTGTTGGTCAAAAGCACTGAGCATGTCAAAGGATCATCGAACAGACAGCTTTTTACTGCCCAGTTTTGTAAAAATACAGAAGTATTTGAAAATAAAATAAAAGACTATGGTATGTGGGATAAGAGTCTAAACTTCACTGCTTTGTGTAAACAGTGATCCAGGTGGTGCCCTGGCCACTCTGTATTTGGGGGGATGGTGTGGCTGTGTCAGAGGTCCAAGGGCCATCCTGAGATCCCAGAAGATGCCTGGTTTGCAGTAGCTGGAAACCATGTGGGAGAAAGTGATCTGCAGCTGAAGACAAAGGAACTTAAACAGAGGGCCCCAAACCCCTTTCCTTTCCCAAGTGTCCTCCTCAAAAAGGCCATTGCTGCAGCCAGTAAAGCATAAGCCAGATGCTTATGCTTTGGTTATACAGCTTTTACCACTTAGCTGGATTTGGCATGGAAATAGTGCTGGATTTGAATTAGAAATTGTGCTGGATTTATTTTGGAATAGTGCTCGATTTGGTTTGGAATAGTGCTGGATTTGGTCTAGAAATACTGCTGGGTTAGGTTTGGAAATAGTGATGGATTTGGTTTGGAATACTGCTGAATTTGGATTAGAAATGGTGTTGACTGCTTATTTAACTGCTGAACTGGTCACTGTGTCCTCAGAAGCACTAGACATGAATTCAGGGGTGATCTGCTCGTGTTGGTACATCCATGTCAAATGAACACCATGACTCCCTTGATCTCTGTCTCCTTTGAAAACCTCAGTTCAGAACTTCTGCTTTCCTTCCAGGATGTCCTTAAAGCTGTGCTTGAATCCCTTCTCCACTGACCTTCCCTTTAGGTAGCCAAGTGTTTCCAGAGCTGATCTCAGGACGTTCATGTTGTCCAGGGGTTACAGGATTCTGAACTTGGCTTGCACAAGAGCCAAATCTGGCATCAGGAGACAGAAAGTTTGGTGCTGGACACTTTCTGTTACACTGGCTGAGATAGAAGGGTTCCCTTTGGTTTGCTGCTACCTTCTGGTAAGTTTTTGCTCTCCCATGAGAAAGGCATTCTGATGAGGAAAGGTGGAAGTGAGGAAATCTAAGTCTTAAGCCAGACAGTGAGAACTGGAAAAAGACCAGTGCAAGCTTAAAGGATCATATGCACACTTTCTTCCTCCTACCTAACTCACTTGTTTCTTCCTTCTTTGTGTCCATTTTGGCTCCTTTCTGATCCGTGCACCTGCTTTGGCTTCAAACTGCATTTACTGCCCTTCCTGCTTCTCCGCAGAATTCCCTATACCCTTTTTATTCTGGCTGATCAGACCCCACTTTCCCTTTAATGCCTGTTGTGATTCTCTTCTTATGGGTGCCACATCAACCAGCCCTTCCATCTGTTCTCAGGAGGGATCCTACCTGTGTTTGTTTCTTCGTCCTTACCCTGCTTGGTCAGTTTTTCAACCAAACACCTTCATGCTTGTCCTCTCTTGGGCCCTCTTGCATAGCATCTTACCCTCCTCTAACCACTGCTGTCCCCTCCTTCTACTCTCCTCTTCTCTCCCTCACTTGCAAATCCACTTCTCAGCTGAATTCCTGTTTTCTTGCTCTGATGACCAGCCTGATTTCCAAAATTTACCTGTCCAAGGATGACTTTTTCCATATCCTTTATTCCTGGCATGTCCTTTTAAGACAAAATGTGTATTTCTCTGCTCAGGACAGCATATAGTCTGCATAATTCTTTATTACAATGCTCTGTTGTTTAACTTCAAACACTTCTAATTCCTATCTTCAGGTAGCTAATCCTAGAAAGATTCTTCACAAGCCAGAAGATTCCTGCCTTTGTTCATGAATGCCTGTGTGGCACTTCCATCTCTGAAATGTCTTTTTCAAGGATTTCCAAATGTCGTTGAGAAAATCATCCAGTTCTCTGTTGCTTCGTGAAAAATACACAGAAATCCAAGGCTGCTTATCCAGTGAACTTGAATTATCTAACACCCTTGTGCTGCTTGACTGTTGAAACTGTTGAAATGAGTTTCCATTTGAATCTGCCTCCTCTGAGTCAACAGAAACAGCCATCAGGAAACTGTGGGAGGAGTCACAAAGGAATTGAACAGAAGGACATGGGGAAAAAACCTCATTAGACACTTGTCCCACAACTTCTAGAAATTGAAATATTATTTGTTGACCATTTGAGACCTCAGGACACAAAAAAACCCACGTGGGTTTAGGGATTTGTGAGGAAAATTTCTGCATATTTGACTAAGGGTGAGATTGAAGGTGGGAAAATTTGATCCCGCTAAGCACAAAGTCTGCAAAAATGAAAATATTTACTTGCCTTCAAAAGGCATTCATGGTAGCAAAGTGTTGCAGCTGAGAGGATTTATTTCCAAAATGAGAGGCACTGAGATTGTCATGGATAGAGAGGAGAGAGAGAATTTGTTGCCTTTGAAGAATGGAAAAGATCTAAGCACACCCAGAATCACAGAATGGTTTGGATTAGAAAAGACCTCAAAGATCATTTTATCCCAACCTCTTATCATGGGCAGGGACACCTTCCACTGTCCCAGGCTGCTCCAAGCCCCTTCCAGCCTGGCCTTGGGCACTTCCAGGGATCCAGGAGCAGCTTCTCTGGGCAACCTCAGGGTCTCACCATCCTCACAGTAGGAAATTTCTTGTTAATATCTAATCTAAACCTGCTCTCTTTCAATCTGGCAGGTATCTTCTGTCCAGAATTGTCTTTGGAGACTGGGGAATGCAGAATGTCTCTGAGGAAATACATGAATTTAGGCTTTTGAAGCAGATTTTCCTTTATTCTTTGACGCTGGGAGGTATATAGGGAAGTTTTAGAGCATGGACTCATGAACTGGTGTCATTAGAAAGAAAATACTACTACCTAGGAAGAAATATGTCCTCCATTGTGCTGAATATTCTAATTTTCCCTAACTAATTTAGTACAAAGTACAAATCCTATAGCATTTACATACAGCCTATAAGAATCCTTACATCCCCATACTGTGTTACATTTTATACCCTAAAAACTGCTCTTTGGACCCCTTCTGTCAAGCTAGGAGGGTCTGCTCTGCCCCTTGGAGCTGTCTGCAAGCAGAGGGGATTGTCTGATCCAAAGGGGATTCCCTTCAGCCGGCCATACCTTTGTTTTCCAGTTTTTCAGTAACTAAGGCTTGCTCTGTCAAAGCTTACTTTCATTTTAATCTTGCTTGTAGTTTCCATCTTCTCAAAATCTTTATAAAACTTTTTGATTTCATCTTCCCCAACACATTGTGCCTGAGCAGCAGCAGCAGCATTTCTGCCTCAGTCAGAACACTGAAGTCCTGACTGTGAAGGAGACATTGGTCCAAAGGGAGATCTGTCCACACAGCAGTACTTGCATGCTCATCTTTATGATATTCGTAGGAAATCTGTGGCAGCTGACCCAAGAGGCAGAGGAGGTTTGGGCTGCTGTTAATACTGAATTGGTTCTTGACTGTGGAATACTTTAGGAGAGGACAGACAGCAGCTGGAGATCTCCTTCTGAAAGAGAAAATATTCAAAACTCAGCCTACCACAAACAGCCTGTGCTTGAAAACGCCTTTATTTCCTGACTTCTGGAACACTTAGCGCACAGCACATGAGCAATGTTTCCTACGTTTGCCCGTGCCTTTGTTAAGCGCACCTGATGGAAGGTTTGTGTAGGATGTTTGTGTAGGATTATTAACGCCATACCAAACGCTTCAGCAAATACTGAAGGAGCGCCTTCCTGTGCCAAAGAGCCCAGGTGGGAAATATATTTGTGAATTTGTCCTTGCAATGGCCAGAAGGTGAGAGAGGAGATTTCCTGCGCTGGCCGCCCCGTGGCGCTCTTGGCCAGCGCTGGGCGTGCATTGCTGCTGCTGGGCGGGCCGGGGGATAGCGGAGAGCAGCGACTGATGCTGAGCGGCTGGGCCCGGCTCAGAGCCCCGCAGAAACGCCACGGCTGCTCCGGAACACGCCCTGGTTTAAAGCCTTTCCAAAGGATGTGCTGGGAATCGCCGCATCGAGACGTGCCTGGAAAAGCCAAGAGCACAAGGAGAAACAGGGAGTGTGAAGGACGGAGATGTCCCCTCAGGGCCGTCCCTGCGGGATTTGGGAGGATTTCACCGGAGGTTAGAGTCGGTTGGTTGGTAAGCACCGAGTTACTACCGGGAGAAAGAAATGTTTGCTTTTAACAGAGTGATGGAGGAAGCACTCACTGTACTGAATGCAGACAGAGGGAGGATTGCCTCTTGGAAAACGAGCCACAGAACTTGTGGTATTTTCAAATGACCGAGAGCCAGAAGGTTGGGAATGAGCCTCCCAGGTTTCCTCACGTCTGCTTCCAGCTGAGAGCTCCGGCCACCAGTTCCGCTGGATAGCTGGGAATTCGGGGCGCTGCCTGATTTTCACAGAGACGAAAGAAGAAATCCAGCCTGGGAGCTGGGTGGGAAGGAGAGGTCGGGAGTGTTGGTCCGTCTTTGCACTCAGGAGTGGAAAACGCTGCGACTCTGGGAAATCTCTGTTCTTCTGCCCTGCAGGCTCCTCCCAAGCCATCCCCTCCTCGGGTGCGCTGAGGGATGGAGAAAAAGCCTTTACCGAGAGGACCACAAAATCGAGCATGGCACCTCTGAAGTTTCATTCAGCAGATCTGGATTCCCAGATGAAGACCAAGAAGGATTTTGGAGACTGAAATTGCTCGGGTTTCAGAAGTACGGGCAGAATTTTCTTTGAGCACCACTGTGTTCTGAAACACGGAGCCATGCCAGGAACTGAGCAGGATATGTGATATGTTGCTGTAGTGCTTTTTTAGCATAAAGGTTTAAATGACAGAGTGAAGAGAATGAGGTTTTGGTTCTTCTTAGGATAAAGATGCCATCACTAAAACAAAAGACGAGGAAGCCTGCAATAGCACTGTATGGCCGAGGAGATAAGTGAATTCTCTGGCACATTTATGCAAATCATTCTTATTATGAGTATAGTTCCTTCGTTTGTCCTAGAGTATGCCTCCGTCTGGCAGTATTCAAAGTGGGTTTTTGGGGGGTTTTTTGTTTGTTTTTTTTTTTTTTTTTTTCATTAATATTCATCCATTTTATTTTTGTGACCCAACAGAAGATGAGAAGTACTGAGGAGAGAGATAATTTGTTGCCTTTGAAGGATGGAAAAAATGTAAACACACGCAGGGTTACAGAATGGTTTGGATTAAAAAGGACCTTCAAGATAATCTTGAGCATTAACTCTTTACTGCTGCACGGTAAGTGACCCTCTATCATTTCTCTAAAATCTGAAAGAATATAAATCGGTCGAAAAGCAGCATCTTCTGATGATCAAAGATATTGTTCCAGCCAAGAGCTCTGTTAAGGATCACTATTCTTCTCACATCCTTCTACACCTGAAGCTGAAGGACACCATTTCTTTTCAGAAACGATGGGAGCTGCGATAGCTGCGCTCCTGCACTCAGGGTAGAAAGTGTCTGTGGGAACTCTTCTCGGCCTGTCTGTCCCCCTGCTGCGCAGCGATGCCCAAGATTAGGCTAAGTAAAAGGAAATACACATTTCCCTCTCCGAGGTGCCGAGAGCTGAAAAACGGGGCACAGAGCAAGTGGATTACAGGTGTCACAGTTATTTTTGAGTGGCAAAAGAAGAGAGAAGCCACTTTCCCAGCGCATCTGCTGCCGTGCTCGGCCTATGGTTTGACTTCTCTGGTGGTGATAATGATCGCAGCTCGAGAGATGGAGACGTCCCTAGAAGCGAAGAACGGAGGGGCTGCCCTTTGATGTATGGGAGTGTTGAGATCTTATCACGCTTCCAAGTCAAGATAAGAGGGGCGATAAGAGGATGTCGCCGAAAGTGATTTCTTTTGTGCAAGATCTTTTATTATCTGGAATCCTAAAGTCAACTCTGGTTGTTATTTTCTCCTACTGATACAGTCATGAAGTTTGTATTTTAAAACAAATGAAGACATCAGGGGATTTCTAGGAGTTCACCTCTTGAGTATTGTTTGATAGTGTCACTCCTTTCAGCAAAAAAAATATGGGGAATCATGTAGGAAATTAAAGAAAAAGTACCAAAACCATGAGGGTAATGATACTTTATAATAGTAATTTTTTAAAGAGTAGTTTATATTATAGTAAAATCTGAAATAAAAACGCTCGAACCACAGGTAAATAGTGCAAGTACCATTTTGTTTTCTCCTTCATTCTTTAATTCTCTAAGAGAAAGGTTGGGCTGGGCTCGCAGGCAGCTGTGCACATCCTCAGTTAATTCCCCGCAGAAGCAGTCGAGGTGTAAATCTGTCTTCGGGGACAGCCATGCCTGGCTGACCCTGAGGTTTCAATCCTGCCTCACAGCACCCGACTGTGCTCAGAGCCCCTCGAGATCCCCTTCCACCTCCGTTTTCCCTCGGTTGCTCCTAACAGGTCTGCTGCAGACATCTCCCTCTCAGCGCATTTGATTCTGCCTCTAATCACCTGATAACAAGCCTTGCAAATTCCTGGAGCCCCCCCTCAAAGACCTCGGAATCAATTAGTTCTCTTCTATGACACTCTTTTTGATAATCCGTGAGAATCTTTAGAACTTTTTTATCTTCTTTTATCTCTTACAGAGTTTCTTGTTGCACCTCTGGAGTCTATGTTTCAATTATTATTTTAATGGCCCGTTAATTAGTGTGATGAGAGCCTTATCTTTGCCATTGTCTCCGTTAGCTCCTCGTTAGCGTTTGTGTATCGAAGAGTTTCACTTAGAAGCTCCCTGTTTGTTTCCTTACCTTTGTATTAACTGCTTGGTGGCCATATCCTTAGGCAGACACAGGACTTCTTTAACATTTTTTCACATAGAAAAGTGTAAAAGTCGGGTGAGGTGTGATATCCACTAAAATAAAACCAGCATTAGGATGATGTGCCCTAGAACAGCGTTCTCACCCTGCTGTGATGGCGAGCTATGGTGATGGTGACACGTTTACTCAGGGACAATTCTTTGTCAGCTCTTTGGCACCAGCTCTCATTTTCAATAGCTCCTCTGACTCTGCACACTTGCCAATAGCTGATTAACAGGTGGAGAAGAGAAGGAAGAACTACCCTGAGGCAGCGGATCTTGCCGTGTCTACACATCGCAAACCACAAGCAGCGCACGAAGAGTCCATGGTTGCGAGTTGGGATGTGATATCCCGAGCGGTGCCTGCTCTGTAGGTGGGCAGGATCCCACTTCGAGAGAGGAGAGCATTTACACCGCGCCTCTTTTCTTCTCTTTGGCACAAAGCGTGAGGATCCGAGCAAAGCTGGAGCCGGCAGCCCCGATAGAGAGGAAATATTCCCCCTTCCGACGCTGGGTGGGGATGTCGGCCGCGCACCGGCGCGTTCCTCGGTCCGCCCCAGCTTTGCGGACACAGGGAGATAAAAAACCGTGCGAGCTGAGCTGCTGGCAAAGGAGTCGGAGCACCCGGGGGCTTCCAGATTTCTTCAGCCCAGGACTACTGACCAACACCGCTCTGCTTCGGACGCTACTAAAAAATGCTGGGAGCCGCCGAGGACGGTGGATGGCTATTTTGGAGAGTGATGATGTGTGGGAGACAGAGCGGAGACAAAAAGAGGCAAGTGATCCTGTTTATTCTGTGTGTTTGCGTGTGTCAGAGCGGGGCTGAAACCCTCCGCTACTCTCTGCCGGAGGAAATGGAGAGGGATTCCTTTGTCGCCAATATCGCCAAGGACCTGGGGGTTCCTCTGAGCCAGCTTGCGGCTCGCAAGGCCCGAGTTGTGTCTGAGGGGGACGAGCAGCTTTTCAGACTCAATCAAAACACCGGAGTCCTGACGGCAAAGGAGTCGCTGGACCGAGAGGAGATCTGTCCGCAGAGCGATACCTGCACGCTCGTCTTTAAGATATTCTTTGAAAATCCACTGCAGCTTATCCGAGGGGAGGTGGAAGTTCGTGACGTAAACGACAACTCGCCCGTGTTCCCGGAGAAGGAGATGGTTTTAAAAATTCTGGAAACAGCATCTCCTGGGTCCCGTTTCCCCCTGGAAAGCGCCCAGGACAAGGACGTGGGCATTAATGGTTTGCAGAACTACAGCCTGGGGCCAAATCCGCATTTCTCCCTCGCTATTGGAACAGCGAAAGATGGAGTAAAATACCTGGAACTTGTCCTACAGCGCCAGCTCGATCGTGAAGAGCAGGGAGAGCTGAATTTACTTCTGACCGCCACGGACGGGGGGTCACCACCCAGGTCGGGCACGGCTCAGGTCCGGATCGTGGTGGTGGATGCCAATGACAACATCCCGGTCTTCGAAAGGGAGACCTACGAGGTGCGCCTGGCTGAGAACAGCCCCCTGGAGCAGCTGGTGGTCAGAGTCGCAGCCGCGGATCCCGACGAAGGGTCCAACGGGGAAGTTCGTTATGCATTTACCCAGACATCGGAGAGATCCCGGCAGCTCTTCCAGCTGAACCCGGCCAGCGGTGAAATACGAGTGGCGGGTAAGCTGGATTTTGAGGAAGCAAAATCCCACAAGATGGTGGTGAAAGCCACGGACGGTGGAGAGCTGTCTGGGCATTGCAAGGTGCAGGTGGAGGTCCTGGACGTGAATGACAACGCCCCGGAGATAGCGCTCACCTCCCTGACCGCCTCCATTCCCGAGGACGCCCCGCCGCGCACCGTGGTGGCTCTGTTCAGTGTGCGAGACCGGGACTCCGGGGACAACGGCAGGACGGAGTGCACCATCGACGGGGACTTACCGTTCAGTCTCACCCCCACTTTTGATAGTTATTACGAACTGAGAACAAACGCGGCTCTGGACAGGGAGACGACGGCGGAGTATAACATCACCATCATAGCCACGGACTGGGGCACGAAGCGGCTGAGCTCTCGGGAAAGCATCTTCGTGCAGATATCGGATGTGAACGACAACCCCCCAGAGTTCACCCAGGAGGTTTACACCATGTCTGTCACGGAGAACAACAGCCCCATGCTCCGGATCGGCAGCATGAAGGCCACGGACGCCGATGCAGGAAAAAATGCGCGTGTGAATTACGCGCTGGTGCGGCAGGAGGGCAAAGAACAGCCCCAAGTGTCAGTCAATGCTGAAAATGGGGATGTTTATATCCTCCGCCCGCTGGACTATGAGAAGGTGCGCACCTTCGAGGTGACAGTGCTCGCAGCCGACGGCGGCTCCCCGCCGCTCAGCGCCCAGGCCCTGCTGCGTGTAATCGTGAGGGACGAGAACGACAACGCGCCCGTGCTGCTGCACCCAGCGCCCGACAGCAGCGCCGCCGCCGAGCTGGTGCCGCGCTGGGCACCCTCGGGTTACCTGGTGGCCAAGGTGGTGGCGGTGGATGCGGACGCGGGGCAGAACGCGTGGCTGTCCTACGAGCTGGCCAAGGCCACGGAGCCGGCGCTGTTCCGCGTGGGGCTGCACAGCGGCGAGGTGCGCACGGCGCGGGTCGTGACAGAGAGGGACACGGCCCGGCAGAGGCTCATCGTGCTGGTGCGGGACCGCGGGCAGCCGCCGCGCTCTGCCACTGCCACCCTCGCTGTGGCACTGGTGGACGGCTTCTCCGAAGCCCATTTACGGGTGAGCGAGGAGGCACCGGTGGCCGAGCCCGACGGGCCGCTCACTCTTTACCTCATCGCCTCCCTCGTCTGCGTGTCGGCGCTGTTCCTCGCCACCGCCGTGGCCGCCGTGGTGGCGAAGGTGCGGCGGGCCAGGCAGAGAGAGACGGAGACTTTGCCCACGTTCCCGACGGCTGCCACGGAGAGCAACGCGGGCTCCCTGCCCCGCAGCTACGTGTACGACGTCTGCTTCGCCGCCGGGACCGTCAACAGCGAGTTCCGTTTCCTCAGGCCGCTCTTCCCGTGCTTCCCCGCCGGGCTGCCCCCCGGCCCGGGCGAACAGCGGAGCTCGGTGTGCTCGCAGGAGGCGGCCAATCTGGGAGGCGAAGGCGACTGGACGGCACAGGTGAGGGACTGACAGGGCTGAGGTGGTCGGGCAGGGGCGGAGGTGTGTCACGCCTTGACAGCCTTATTGAAGCTGTAAAAACTGCTAGTGGAGGAGTCTCTGGGGTGAGAAGGGACGATAGAAGGCTTCTCAGAGCCGCTGGAGAGGCCTCCAAGGAGGATCCAGCAGGGCTCAGCTGCTCCCTAAATGCTGCCTAACCACGCTCCTCTGCATTATAGAAGGATAGAACATTTGGGGTTGGAATGGACCTTTAAAAGCCGTTAAGTCCACACCCTCATGGAATACGCTCGGATACCTTTGTTAGCGTTCAGACACACATAATCACGGATGGATTATATGCGAGATGCTTTTATTGAAGGCGGCCGGGGGCTAGCGGTACAAACCCAAATCTAGCTCCATCGGCTTTGTTCAAAATGCACATATTTATACTATTTCAGTTATATAACTATATATTTGTCTAAGCAATATTAGACATACTCATATTGTTCCATTGTGTGAGCTGCTACAATAATCACAGGTGCAGTTTCACATGGCCTACCAAAAACAAAGCCCAGCATTCCTTCAAATCCTCGTTTGATTTTCCCATGATTTTCAGAACATTTTGAACTCAGAACATTTTTAACTCTATACTAAGGCCTTCATCTGGATCAGGTTGCTCAGAGCTCCATCCAACCTGACCTTGGATGTTTCCAGGGATGAGGAACCCACCGCCTCTCTGGGCAGCTGCACCCATACCTATGCTGAGTATTCGGGTTAGATCAAGTCTTTGATGTCACTTCAAAGGGGAGGAGTTGGGCCGTGAGAAGGTGAAAAGTACAGGTAGAGATGTGTCCCTCAGCGGGTCCCATTGCACTGTGTAGAGCCCGTGGGGACCTGGAGCACGAATGACACCATTCCTTGGGATACATCCTCCCGGAGGTGGCAGTGTAGGAATGTAGTGACTTGTCTAGCAGCAGATGGACATCAGGGACAACCGTGCAAAGGGGTGTCACCCACGGTGTCCCCTGCACCGCTGTTGGGAGCTGGAGCTGCCATGTGCCATTCACCAGGGTGGTGGCAGTGCTGAACTCAAGCTGCCATACAATCTGCTGGAGGCTACGGGGGTGGGAACCTCTGCCATTAAATTCCCTTATTTTTGTGACTTGCATGGATAGTGTTGGCCAGAGAGGTGTGGTTATCTGAGCCAGTCACCTCTTAACAGAGGATTCTGTGGGGACCCCATGGAGAGTTTAGAGGATACATCTAGCATGTCACAGTAGACTGGATGATGAACACAGATGAGGTTGAAGAAATACAAATACCATCAGTATTTGTAAGTTAATATTGTCGTATTTCATAACCACTGATGACTTGGACTCACCTTACTGCAGGGTGTCAGAATCACAGTAGCTTCAGGGAAGACAAGGACCTTTTTTTATGTATCAACATTAAACCACATCTACGGTTTGTGGGAAAGTGGTTTCTGTTTGGAGCTCTTATCAGTTTGAATTACTCAAAACTCATAGAAGTTTTATTCACACTCATAACAGTTTTGCAATAGTACTTTTTGGAGGATGGGTTCTGACTTCAGGTGATCTCCCTTCAGACCCACCAAGTCTTGTTTTCTCTTTGTCTCTCGGTAGAGAGGGGCGGTATGACACAGGCAGTGGTGTAAGATATCCTCTAATCTTCTCGGTGCCTGCCTTCTCTCAACACCCGAATGCCAACCACTCTCTCTGTTCTTTGCAGGGCAGTGCTCCCCTCTCTGAAGATATGGGGCCCAGAGCTGCAGATGCAGTTTGCCCAGCAAACAGGGAGCTGGAGCTAAATATCAGTTCTGATCAAAACCCTTGGCTCGCCCATCAATAAGTGAAGAGAAAGACAACTTTGTCCTCACAGGGAAAAGGGAACAAAGAGACCAAACACGTACCTTAAAAGTACCAGGGAGATGAAGCCTTCTCTGTGAGAGTACTTTCCCCTTGAGCAGTACTTGATTCGTGTAGGTATTTTGTAATTGTGATGTGACGGAAGAGGAGAACCGTGCTGCATGTTGATTACATGATAGTGTATGATTGTGAGAGTGCTACAGCTTCTACATACTTAAAGAAATACTGAAAACTGGCAGCAGATCTTTCACTTCTTGTTACACCGCCTTCCCCGCGGTAACTTCTCTTCCTTTTGTGCTGTGTTTGTTTCTTTCTTTTTATGGAGAGATGTAATTATATGAAATAATATCTTAATTTTCTGCCGTGTATTCAGCACCAGGCAAAACGCATATTTTGCAGAATTAAGTGGTGCTTGCAAATGAATTTCTTACAAAATAAGCAGAATCTGTTTACATTTTGAACCGCTGGCGTTGGCACACTTGGCATATTTAAGCAGGAGTTTTAAGGTTCTCCTAATTTTAAAGAATGGGCTTTGAGCAATGTATTCTTTCTTCCTTTCTTTTTTTTTTTTTCCCTAAAATTTTATTTTCCATTTTGCGATTTTTAAGACAAAGATAATTAAAAATATTGTTTGTGTTTTTTTCAGTAAAATAGATGAAACCATTTACAATTAACTTAGGGCACTGTAGAAGATATTCAAGAAACTTCCTGTTTTCTCTTTCTTTCATCAGTGGGTATTATCTGTAAAGTAATGTGATAATTCCTGTCGTTGAACCATTTTAAAGAGTCAAATGAGTGATGACAGAAAACAATAAAATCTGCTTGGAACTCCCTCAGGTGCGTGTGCCCTCTCGAGATCATTGTCACAGTCATCGTCAAGGAAATAGCCAACCCAAGAGAAAGATTTCGCGAATAAATACGTGCATCTGGAGTGGAATGTATGCAGGGCAAATCAGAACGACCTGGGAAATAGGACGGTCTCAGAAGTCGTTGCAAGGCGGAGGGATTTTTTTTCTGAGTGGACCTGAGGTCTGAGATGCTCCTTCAACCCATTCCAGGAGGCTCCCAGCAGGAGAGATCGTAACCTGCGGGAACAATTTCGGTCTATTCCGAGAGTGCCTCTGGCGATAGCTGCCGTGGTTAAAACACCACCTCACCTGCTGGCTGGAGACCTGTAACAACACTCAGTTGGTTTAGCTGAACAGTCGGGAAGTCATTTATTCAAAGCATTCACACTAGGGGCAGGGGAGGGCAGGGCAACCGAAACAAAAGGAACAACCCAGCTATAAATAAATTCCCTTTTGAAGTACAAGGCCAGCAGAGGCACTGCTCATTCAGCCAGCGGCCACACTTCAAATACGCTTGTATGGACAGTTAATCTCTGTGCTTAGACCTCGGAGGAGAGAAATCGAGCCGTTAATCTCTGCTTTCCAGGGTTTCTGCTAGGAAATCGTCGAATCCTTCTACAGATCGGCCGCCTGGTGCCGCTGCTGACCGCGGAAGCTCCGCGCAGCTCCCGGTTCCACCGCCCCCGCCACTCGGTACGGGCGGGGCTGCAGCATCCCCGGCTGCTCCGCTCGGGGGTCAGCAGGCTGTACCGGCTGCTCCATCCAGCTTACAGGAGGGGAGAGCGGATCTCTGGAAGGGAATGAAGCTGAAGAAGAGCGAGGAGCCGCTCCCGGGGCGAGCGGTGGCTCTGATCTTTATCCTCAGCGTCTCGGGGATGAGAGCAGAAACCGCTCGGTACTCTGTGCCCGAAGAGGCGGAGAGAGGCGCTTTTGTGGCGAATATTGCTAAGGATTTGGGGCTCACCGGTGAGGAATTATTGGCTCGTCAGGCTCGGCTCGTTCCTGAAGGAGAAAAGCAATATTTACAGCTGAACCAGCACACCGGGGATTTGGTGGTGAGAGAGCAAATGGACCGGGAAGAGCTGTGTGGACAGAGCGAGCCCTGCTTGGTGCGTTTCGAGGTGCTGCTGGAGAGCCCACTGCAGTCCTTCCGAGCTGAGGTAAGACTCACCGACATAAATGATCATGCTCCTGTGTTCCTAAATAAAGAGATTGTTTTAAAGATTCCGGAACTGACAATGCTGGGGACTCGGTTTTTGTTGGAAAGTGCTCACGATCCAGACGTGGGGAACAATAGTCTTCAGTACTACAGTATCAGCTCGAACGAGTATTTCCATGTGTACACCCAGCGGCGCAATGACGGCGGGAGGTACGCCGAGCTGATGTTGGATCGAGCCCTGGATCGGGAGCAGCAGGCAGAAGTTGCTTTCAGCATCACAGCTGTTGATGGGGGGACTCCACCGCTGTCTGGCACAGCTTTAATCCGTGTGTTAGTCCTGGATATAAACGACAACATCCCGGTATTTTCTCGGAGTCTGTATAAAGTCTCTGTAATGGAAAATAGCTCCGAGAATACCGTAGTGGCGGTAGTGTCCGCTAGCGATTTAGACGCAGGCACGAATGGGGAAATAGTGTATTCCATATTTCAAAATTCAGAGGAAAATCTCCAAACGTTTAAAATAAACCCAAAGACAGGTCAGATTCGACTCAAAAAGACTTTGGATTATGAAGAAAAAAATACCTATGAGATAGACGTCCAAGCCACAGATGGAGGGGGCCTGTCCACGCATTGCAAGGTGGAAGTGCAGGTGAAGGACGTGAACGATAATGCCCCCGAGGTGACAATCACCTCGCTCACCAGCACCCTCTCCGAAGCCGCCCCGCCGGACACCGTGGTGGCCCTCTTCAACGTGCGGGACCGGGACTCGGGGGACAATGGCAGGACGACCTGCGAGCTGACAGGAGAGCAGCCCTTCAGGATCTCGCTGCTGGCGGCCGACGCGTACGCGCTGGTGACATCAGAGACTCTAGACCGGGAGCAGGTAGAGGAATACAACGTGACAGTGCGAGCTCGCGACGAGGGCTCCCCCGCGCTCTCGGCATCCAAGACCCTGCTCGTGCGGCTCTTGGATGTGAATGACAATGCACCCACCTTCACCCAGGCCATTTACACCATGGTGATGAGCGAAAACGAGCCCGCGGGGAGGAGCCTGGGCCGCCTCAGTGCCACGGACCCTGATACGGGAGAAAACTCCCGCGTGAGATACGCGCTAGTGCCGCCTCCGACAGGCAGCCTGGCCGCGGCATCCTTCGTGTCAGTGGACGCGGAAAGTGGAACCGTCCGGAGTTTGCGCCCACTGGACTACGAGAAAGTCCCTGCCTTCGAGGTGACAGTGCGCGCAGCCGACGGCGGCTCCCCGCCGCTCAGCGCCCAGGCACTGCTGCGTGTAATCGTGAGGGACGAGAACGACAACGCGCCCGTGCTGCTGCACCCAGCGCCCGACAGCAGCGCCGCCGCAGAGCTGGTGCCGCGCTGGGCACCCTCGGGTTACCTGGTGGCCAAGGTGGTGGCGGTGGATGCGGACGCGGGGCAGAACGCGTGGCTGTCCTACGAGCTGGCCAAGGCCACGGAGCCGGCGCTGTTCCGCGTGGGGCTGCACAGCGGCGAGGTGCGCACGGCGCGGGTCGTGACAGAGAGGGACACGGCCCGGCAAAGGCTCATCGTGCTGGTGCGGGACCGCGGGCAGCCGCCGCGCTCTGCCACTGCCACCCTCGCTGTGGCACTGGTGGATGATTTCTCCGATGCCTTCCACCAGCTTGAGCTCGATCCTGCAAGCGGACAGCAACCGCAGGTGGCCGAGGAGGAAATGCTCACCACTTACCTCATCGCCTCCCTGTGCTGCGTCTCGTCTCTTTTCCTCTTGTCCGTCCTCGTCTTGACGGTGAACACGCTCTGCAAAGCTCGAGTCCAGGCAGAACTTCCTCCTCCCTCTCCCAGCTGCTGCGCGGACGGAGACTTCGCCAGCGACGGCGTGGGCGTGGGCAGCACGGGCACTCTGTCGCCGGCTTACCGCTACGAAATGTGTCTGACCAACGGCTCGGGGAGGAGCCAGTTCCAGTTCCTGAGGCCCATCCTGCCCAGCCCTCATAGCAATGCTGAAGCGGGGCTGGACAAGGGCGAGGAGCCGCTACGCCACTCGCAGCCTGCATGTGACAGGGTAGCCCAGGCGGGGAGCGGAGCCACTCCTCTCTTTTAACCGCAAGACTGGCCAGTAGGCGTGCGAGTCCATGCCTGAGCCATGCCGGGATACACCTTCCTTCCCCGTCCTCACCCTGACGTTCCCTAGTAGTTGTAGTGCGGTTCCCTACTGTTATAGGCGTCCTCTCCCTGCGTAAGCTCCAGGCCAAATTCACCGGCCTGGAGAATTTGGGATTTTGGGAAATCTCCTCTGGGGAAGGAGGCTCAGTCCCTGCGAGTTCAGCCTCTGCCTCACGCTGGCCTGGAAAATGCCTTGTGTCCCTTCTGCCGCAGCGCTTCTCGAAGAGCGCTCGCTGAAGGAGAGTACACAAGACCGTGAACTCAGGCCAGTGCGGGGGGAGGACGGGCACGGAGAAACTGCCGGGGATGGTCCTGCGCCAGGACTCACTGGACTCCCCCGAAGGGCTAATGCTTCTTCTAGCTAGCACTTCGCTCCAGGAAGGATGTGACCGTGTCCTGCCGCAGGAGCCCCCGTCTGTGGGTGACAGACCCCGGCCCGGCCCGAGCGGCAGCGCGAGCTGCGGTTGGCGGCGGGTGCAGTTCCAGCGAGAACCGCTGGGTGGTGCCCTCGGCCAAGGCGGCGCCGAGCGGCTGCGGCAGCGGAGGCGGCCGAGCCCGGCCCGGCCCAGCCCAGCTTAGAACAGCCCAGTTCAGCTGAGAACAGCCCAGTTCAGCTGACAACAGCCCAGTTCAGTTTAGAATAGAGCACAGCAGAGCCCCGCTGCCCGCACCAGCTCAGCCGAGCCGGGTCGAGGTGGCAGCGGCTGCGGCGCCAAGCGCTGCCCCGTGTCTCCCGCTGCAGGGACACCCCCGCTGCCTTCGGGGCCGCGGGCCGGAATCCCATACAGCCACGGAAGGCGCCCGGCCACCCCTTCGCCACTTTGCACCGGGAATCGCCCGCCACACCCGCCACACCGACACCGCCCGCCGCCGCCGCCGCCGCGCCATGGCGATCGCAAGGCAAGTGCTTTGTCTCTCTGNCCGCCGCCGCGCCATGGCGATCGCAAGGCAAGTGCTTTGTCTCTCTGCTTTCCTCTTGCTGCCGCACGCTCGCTCCGAGCCCATCCGCTACTCCGTAGCCGAGGAGGCGCAAAGCGGCTCGCTGCTGGGCAAGCTGGCCGAGGATGCGGGGCTGACGCCGGCGCAGCTCACGGCTCGCCGCGCCCGCCTCGTCTCCGAGGACGGCCGGCAGCATTTGCGCTTAGACCGCGCCTCCGGCAGCCTCGTCGTGGCGGCCAGGCTGGACCGCGAGGAGCTGTGCGGTCAGGCGCACACCTGCATGCTCCCCTTCGAGCTGCTGCTCGCCGACCCCCTGCAGTTCTTTCGGGTCGAGGTGCTTCTGCAGGACATCAATGACCATTCACCCGTTTTCCGGGAAGACCGAGTCACTTTTAGGATCCCGGAAACGAGCGAGCCAGGCTCTCGTTTCCCACTGGAGGGTGCTCGGGACCTCGATATTGGCAGTAATACAGTCCAGGCATACACCATATCTCCACAGAACGAGTATTTCAGCGTCTTCTATGGGAGTCGAAATACAGGCAAAAAGTATCTGGAACTGGTCTTAGAAAAGCCGCTAGACAGAGAGGAGCGGTCAGAGATGAGTTTCAGTCTCATTGCTGAAGATGGGGGCTCTCCTCCCAGGACTGGCACCACCCAGGTTCAAATTATCATTCTAGATGCCAATGACAATGCTCCCATATTCACACAAGAGGAGTACATTGGGAAGGTTTTAGAGAACACGCCAGAAGGCTCTGCAGTTCTGTCGGTGCTGGCAACTGATCCGGATGCGGGAGTTAATGGAGACGTTTCCTATCAGCTCAGCCAGGCAGAGGGACAGAGTGACTCAGCATTTGTGATTGATCCCATCACTGGTGAAATCAAACTCACAAAACCTCTGGATTTCGAGGCAGCAGAGACTCACGAGCTCAGTGTGATGGCGACAGATGGTGGAGGCCTGTCAGCAATCTGTAAAGTGTTGGTGGAGGTGGTAGATGTGAATGACAATGCCCCTGAGGTGGTGGTCAGTTCCTTCAGCAGCCCCCTGCCCGAGAACACGGTGCCCGGCACGGTGGTGGCCCTGTTCACGGTCAGGGACCGCGATTCTGGTGCCAACGGGCAGATCTCGTGTGCTCTGGAGGATGAGCTCTCCTTCTCGCTGCGGCCAGCCTATAAGAATTACTATGAGCTGGTGACAGTGAGCGCGCTGGACCGCGAGGAGAGGGCTCAGTACATCCTCCGCGTGACAGCAGCAGATGCGGGCTCGCCCGCTCTCACGAGCACCCAGAGCTTCACCGTGGACATCTCGGACGTCAATGACAACGCCCCCGTCTTCAACCAGAGCTCGTACACCATGTACGTGCGTGAGAACAACGCGCCCACCGTGTTTGTGGGAGCCGTGAGCGCTGCCGATGCCGACGTGGGGCTCAATGCCAAGGTGACCTATTCGCTGGCGCCCGCGGCAGCGGCAGAGCGGCCTTGGTGCTCCTGCCTGTCTGTGAACTCTGAGAACGGACACGTGTTTGTGCTGCGGCCCCTGGACTACGAGCACTTGCGGCACACCGAGGTGACGGTCAGCGCCTCTGACGCGGGCTCTCCTCCGCTCCGAGCCAACGTCACCGTCCGCCTGCTCGTGCTGGACGAGAATGACAATGCCCCCGTGGTGCTCTACCCGGCCCAGGACAGCAGCCCGGCCTCCAGCGAGCTGGTGCCCGTGTCGGCTGAGGCGGGCTACCTCATCACCAAAGTGGTGGCCGTCGACGCCGACTCCGCACAGAACTCCTGGCTCTCCTACCACCTGCTGCGGGCCACCGAGCCCGGCCTCTTTACCGTGGCCGCCCAAAGCGGGGAGGTGCGTCTCAGGCGGCCGGTGACGGAGAGAGACGCCCCGAAGCAGAAGCTCGTGGTCCTGGTCAGAGACAACGGCAAGCCGCCGCTGTCAGCCACGGCAGCTCTGAGCGCGCTCCTGCTCAGGGACTTCTCCGACGTGCGCCTCCCGCACGGCAGCGCGGCCCCGGACGAGCAGGGCGGCTCCCTGACAACCTATTTAATCATTTCCTTGGTCATTGTCTCGCTGCTCTTCCTCGTCTCCGCCGCAGCCTTTGTCGCTCGCAAGCTGTGCCGCAGAAAGGAGCTCAAGGCTGCCCACGTGCTTTATGGTGCCCACAACTCGCAGAGCGGCACGGACGATGCAGCCGCTGCAGGCACCCTGCCCCGCGCCTACTGCTACGAGATCAGCCTCACCACGGGCTCGGGCAACAGCGAGTTCAAATTCCTCAAGCCCATCCTGCCCAGCCTGCCACCGCAGCACTGCGCCGGGGGACAGGGCCCCCGTGAGGAGCAGCATTTCCCCTCTCTCCCTCTCAGCACAGAGGACATGGCACCAGACACTCCTGGCACTCTCTCTGCAGGACACTTCGACCCTCTTTCCTTCAACTAGCTGAGAGCTCTGCACAGCCAGAGCCTTCAATGCTCATGGGAGGAGGGGATCAAGGCTGCAGCATCGGACACTGGTTCCTCCCGAGAAGAAAATTTGTCTTTTAAATTGGCATAACCTATTTCCAGCAATTTTTATGTCAGAGTTAAATTTGTCCTTCACTCCTAAAAAAATAATGGAGCAAAAGCAGAAATCCAGAACCTCACTTTCAGAAAATTGCATGTTTCACCTCTGTCACAGCCATTTCTGATAGGCTTTAATCATGCACTCCCGGCTTTACTCTTTTCTCTCTCGTTGTCAAACTGGACTTTGGACTCCTTGTTCTTTGTTACAGCTCAATGGCACAGCTGTTTGTCGAAATTTCACATTTGCTGAAACGACACAAAGTCCTTTTGCACAGATCAGTAAAGCAAACTAGTTGTGAATACTGTGTCATGATGTTGTGTTAGCTGTGGGCTTTTTCGGTTTGGGCTCTGGATATCTCTGTGCGAGATGTGTGGGCTCTCTGTGTTACTAATTTGCTCAGCATCTCTGTCTTTATGGCCTTTGTGCATCTGCAGATGCTTCACAATTTCTGCCCAGTAAAACAGGGAATTTGTCCCATCCTGCCATTGCAATGTTGGCAATCCCAGCTCAGAACAGTCAACGACTGTTTTGACCCTATAGGTTCAGAAGCTTCATCTTCCTCAAGGCAGAGAGGAGCAGGATAATGCATAAGAAAATCGTCCTTTGGTCGATGTGTAGGTTTGGTGTTGTCGCCCTCGGATTGTCTTGGAAATATAGCAGCAGTGTTAGGGTCGGCTGTAACTGTACAGATTCATGAATACTTACTGGTGCTCTTTGCGTGCATGTGAACGCCACGTGTCCATCGAAGACGATTTTCTGAAGGTAAATTCAAGAACTTGAAAACAGGGCTTGGAGTATTGTTTCGTCTTTTATTTTTTTTTTTTTTTTTTTAATTTCAGTGGCTTCTTTTGTGAGCTAGAAAGATATCCCTACAGAACTTTCTCCATTTGTGTTGGAGTATTTGCATTCCCATTTTTGCCCTTTCTCCTCCCACCCTCTGAACTGTACTGAGCATTATTATGTTGGTTCCTCTAGAGAAGGACTGCCACCCCCTCTCTAATAACTGGTTGTTTGAATGTTGACTGTCATGCATGGCATACACGGAAAAACTTCCTCACGGTGTGTTATGTTGAAGTTATACAGATTAAACTTCTAAACTGGTATACCTCTGAGTTTAAAAATCGATGAAATATGTAGGACTGAAATAAAGAGAGCACCCTGACTCCTTTCGTGGAGACAGAATTCTTTGTAGAGACGTTTTTTTCTAAAAAAATCCTTCAACGCTTTACAAAATTCTACGAGTCTTTTGCTCACTATGTCCCTTTACACGAGCAATGTTGGGTGGGTACGAGTGCCTGATTTTGGAGCTGTAGACGGGAGAGTGTTCATTGGCATACCGGTACTGTGACCATCGCACGATCCCTGCTCGGTTTGTGCTGCTGAGCGATGCGGTTCTGTCCCGCTGGGCTCAGCCCCCGCTCTCGGCTGCTCTCGGTTCCGTTCTTGCCGCCGGCTGTCTCGGCAGGTTCGGAACCGCGGCCCGGCCCGAGCGGCAGCGCGAGCTGCGGTTGGCGGCGGGTGCAGTTCCAGCGAGAACCGCTGGGTGGTGCCCTCGGCCAAGGCGGCGCCGAGCGGCTGCGGCAGCGGAGGCGGCCGAGCCCTGCCCGGCCCAGCCCAGCTTAGAACAGCCCAGTTCAGCTGAGAACAGCCCAGTTCAGCTGAGAACAGACCAGTTCAGCTGACAAAAGACCAGTTCAGCTGAGAACAGAACAGTTCAGCTGACAACAGACCACTTCAGCTGACAACAGACCACTTCAGCTGACAACAGGTCAGTGCAGTTTACAGAGCTGGTCAGAGCCCTGCAGCTCGCAACAGCTCAGCCGAGCCGGGCCGAGGTTGCAGCGGCTGCGGCGCCAAGCGCTGCCCCGTGTCTCTCGCTGCAGGGACATCCCCGCTGCCTTCGGGGCCGCCGGCCGGAATCCCACACAGCCACGGAAGGCACCCGGCCCCCCCTTCGCCGCTTCGCACCGGGAATCGACCGCCACACCTGCCACACCGACACCGCCCGCCGCCGCGCCATGGCGATCGCAAGGCAAGTGCTTTGTCTCTTGCTTCCTCTCGGCCCGACACGCTCGCCCGGCCCATCCGCTATCCGTAGCCGAGAGGCGCAAAGCGGCTCGATGCTGGGCAAGATGGCACGGATGCGGGGGCGAGCGGCGCAGCTCACGGCCTCGCCGCGCCCGCCTCGTCTACGAGGACGGACGGCAGGCATTGCGATTAGGACCGCGCCTCCGGCCAGCTCGTCGTGGCGGCACAGGTGGACGCGAGGAGCTGGTGCCGGTCCAGGCGCACCCTGCAGCTCCCTTTTCGAGCTGCTGCTCGCCGACACCCCATGCAGGTCTTTCGGGTCGAGGTGCTTCGCAGGACATCCAATGACCATTCACCTTTTCCACGAAGAACAGTCAGTTTGACATCCGAAACGAGGCGAGCCAGGCTTCTGTTTCCCTGGAGGTAGCACAGGACCTCGATATGGCAGCAATACATGCAGGGGTACACATCTCTCCCCAGAACGAAGTATTCAGTGTCTCCTATGACATTTTATTAGTCGGAGCAATGGTGACAAATATGTTGAACTTGTTTGGAAAAAGCCACTCGAACAGAGAGAGAGCATGCAGAGATGGGTGTTTTCATGTTATTGTGAAGATGTGGGCTCTCTTCCCCCAGAAGGTGGGTGACCTCGAATCTTATATCATTTAGATGTAAATGACAATGTACATATTACAATCAAGAGCGTACATTGCAAAGTTTTTAGAGAACACGCCAGAAGGCTCGTGGTCTCCTCAAGGTGCTGGCAACAGACCGGATCAGGAGTTAAGGGGGACATTTCCTATCAGCTCAGCCAGGCAGTTGGGACCAGAGTGATTCAGATTTGGCATTTGTTCCATCAGGTGAAATCAAAACTCACAAAAACCCGGACTTTGCGGAAGAGAGATCACGAGCTCAGTGTGAGGGCCAGAGATGGTGGAGGGCTTCTAGCAATCTGTAAAGTGGTTGGTGGTGGAGGTGGTGGATGTGAATGGGACCAATGCTCACAGAGGTTGGTGCGTCAGTTCCTTCAGCAGTCCCCTCCGAGAAACACGGTGCCCGCACGGTTGTCGCCCTGCACGGTCAGGGACCGCGATTCTGTGCCAACGGGCAATCTTTCGTGTGACTCTGGGAGGAGAGCTCTCCTTCTCGATGCGGCCTCAGCATATACGACTTACCTATGAGTTGGGACAGTGAGCGCGCTGGGAGCCGCGAGGAGAGGGCTCAGTACTCCTCAGCGTGAAAGAAGAGAGCGGGCTAGCCCGCTCTCACGAGCACCCAGAGCTTCACGACGTGGCAACATACGGACGGACGTCAACTGACAACGCCCCGTTTCAAACAGAGCTCGTACACCTGTACGTCGCGTGAGAAAAAACGCGCCTCACAGGGTTTGTGGGAAGCCGTGAGCGCTGCCGATGCGGCGTGGGGCTCAATGCAAGGTGACCTATTCGCTGGCGCCCGCGGCAGCGGCAGAGCGCCTTGGTGGCTCCTGCCTGTCGTGACTCTGGAGAACGAATGAAAAAAAAAACGGACGAAAGAAAAACAAAATGGACACGGTGTCTGCGGCCCTGGACTACGCAGCACTTGCGGCCCACACGAGGTGACGGTCAGCGCCTCTGACGCGGGACTCATCTCCGATCCGAGCCAAACGTCACCGTACGCCTGTCGTGATGGACGAGAATGACAATGCCCCACGTGGTCTCTACACGGCCCAGGGACAGCAGCCCGGCCTCCAGCGCGCTGTGACCGTGATCGGCTGAGGCGGGCTACCTCAATCACCAAAGTGGTGGCGTCGACGCCGACTCCGCACAGAAACTACTGGCTCTTTACCACATGATGAGGCGCCACCGGCCCGGCCTCTTGCCGTGGCCGCCCAAAGCGGGGAGGTGCGTCTCAGGCGGCCGGTGACGGAGGAGACGCACCGAAGCAGAAGCTCGTCGGTCCTGGTCAGAGACAACGGCAAGCCGCGCTGTCAGGCCCCACGGAAGCTCTGAGCGCGCTAATGCTCAAGGACT
>JAGMWU010000070.1:36071-50506 GCA_018697195.1 Certhia americana | reverse complement strand
CGATGACTCTTCCTCGGTATCCGTCCGCGCATTTGTCGATCGCAGCCTGTGAGTCAGAAAGGAGCTCAAAGGCTGCCCACAGAAAAAACACATGCGTTATGGTGCCAAACACCGCAGAGTCGGCACGGACGATGCAGCCGCTGAGGCACCCTGCCCCTGCGCTACGCTACGAGATCAGCCGTCACCACGGGGCGGGAACAGCGAGTTGCAAATCTCAAAGCCCATCTAGCCCAGCCTGAACCGCATGCACTGCGCCGGGGGTCACAAGGGCCCACCGTGGTGAGAAGCATTACCCTCTCTCCTCTCAGCACAGAGGACCATGGCACCAGACAACTGCTGGCCCTCTCTTGCAGGACCTTCGAACCCTCTTTCCTTCAATAGCTGAGAGCTCTACACAGCCAGAGCTCCCCCCCCCAGTTGCTCAGGGAGTGGGACAAGGCTGCCGCTGAGACAAGGTTCCTCATGATAGATCTGCATTGCATTGATCGATTATTCTTGCAAGATTCTATTTGGGATATACGACCAGCTTTGCGGTTTGTGGGCGTTAGACATGATTTGCTCCCCCGAGGCACTGTTGGACGGGTGAATGAAGCTATAGTTCTCTCAATTGTAATAATGGTTTCGTCTCTACTACTGCCATTTCTTAGCGGGTTTAAGTATTTGGCTAGCATTCACTGCTTTCCTTCGACTATCTGGGATCTGTGCAGTCAGAGCCTCCATGGCCCATGGGAGGAGGGGGTCCATGCTCCAGCAGTGATTCCTCCAGATTATATCTGTATTTGTAATTGGTTTAACCAACTTCCTGCAACGTCTCAGTCAGAATTAAAATTTTCTGCCACTCTAAAAACATAAGCAAGAAAACAAAAGAAACTGAGGTTCTGTCACTGAGGCTATAGTGTGTTTCAGCTCTGTTATTGTTATTACTGATAGGGGTTTAGAATGGGGTTAGCACTCGATTTATGCTCCTGTTTCTCTCACTGTCCTAAATGACAGTATAACTTTTCTTCTGTCCTATGACACAAGGGCACAGTTTGGCATACATATCTCTGAAAAGTTTACAAAACCCCTTTCCCATCTTAGTAAAGGAAAGACATTTAGAGTACCGTGTCCCAGTGTTGTGTGAGGACTGAGGTCTTTCTTTCCTGGTTTCTGGATGTCTCTGTCTGAGATGTGTGGGCTCTGTGTGCTTTGGTTTCCTGTCAGACAATACAGCCACTGTGTGTCTGCATATGTCACTGGCGCTGCCTGGTAAATGGTGCGGTTCCTCCCATCCAACCTTTGCAATGCAGGCAATTGAAGCTCAGCTGGCAAGAAGAACATTCTGACCCTCTGAGTACAGGAGCCTCATGCTCTCCAGAGCAGAGAAGAGCAGTAAAATGTACAACAAAACATTATTTTTTCCCTACAAAGCGGTGCTCATTGTCCTGTCTCCTTGAAATGCAGAGATGTAACAGCTCAAATGATGCTTGGTTTACTGTATCTGCACGAAGTTGTGAAAACATGTTCATTTCCTTTGGCTACATTTTATGAAAACTCAGTAAGTCCTTCAGAGAGCATTTTCTGAAGAGTAGAATCAAGATGAAATGGTAAAAAGGAGGTTGATGTTGGTCTTCTTATTGTTCCTGTGTACAGTGGTTTCTTGTTGGGAGCAGAAATCTGTCCCCACAGGATTTCCTCCATCTGTGTTAGAGCATTTGCATTCCCATTTTTGCTCTTTCTCCTGCTACTCTGAACTGAGTTTGAGCATTTTCTTTCCCTTTCTGCTTAAGGACTGCCACCCCACATATAATAACGGATTACTTGAATGATGTCTGTGATGCACAGAGTATTCAGAAAGCCTCACGCTGTGTTTTGTTGAAGTTATTAAGTTTAACATTATAAACTTGGATACCCCTGAGTGTAAAACTGAAATAAAGAGAGCACCTGAATGCCTTGTGTGGAGACAGTCCTTGTTGGGGTTTTTTTGGTCTAGGTAGTGGGTATGTGGGTGCCTTGCTCCAGTTTCAAGATGCAGCTGAAACAGCATTCAGGAAAATTGGGAGGAAAATGGAATTGCTATCAGGCCCCTCCAGTCCTTTTGAGCACTGACCTTCTGGGTGAGATGGAGCGCAGTAATAGGCAGGTCAGGGGAAACAGGGCCCTACCTCAACAGAGGCCCTGAGTGCTCTCTGCCTCTGTAAAGCTCTGATGTAGGGGAGTGACCTTCTCAACTCTCCTGAAAGCGTCATCTGCAGATGACAATTACGAGGTGTTTGTAACACTTCAGGTGTAGAAATTTTGGGAAAGAATGGCACAAAACTAGGAAGAACTTCCCTTGGGGAGCATTTTTTGGGGGGTGCCTGGAGGTGGGAATTTGGTGAGTAAAAACTGCTACCAGGGAGAAGCTTTGGTATCATGAAATGCAGAGGACTACAGCAGGACTACTTCCACAAGGCCCAAATGAAAAGGTAAGTCCTGGGGAGGGAATGGTGTAGTGATGCTGGCCAGAAGATCGATGAATATCAAGGATGAAGTGATCCATTATCCAGTTAATCTGGGAAGACACAGCTGTGCTGTGTTCTGCTCCATAAATACATTGGTGGAGCGTTAGATTCATCTCATTTTGACCAAGGAATGTGCAGGCAGATTCCCCCTGGCCTCTGATGAGAAAGCAACCTGCAAGCAAGAAGTCTGCATGCAAATTTCTTTCACTGCAACTCTAAAAATCATGAATAAAACTGGTTTACTGTGTGAAAGTCCTGTAATTTCTTGACTCGGTGGAACAGGGGCACTCTTCCTTTCCTGGGACCAGGATCTGCTTGGCATTGTGTGTGTGGCTGGATTCCTGTGTGAAGTTACTTTTACTAAATATTGTCCACATCTAAAGGAATGTAGGATTACTTGTTCTAATCTCTTCCACTAATGTGTGTTATAAAATGGAGTTGGTGTGTCTCTCTTACTGAGATCATTAGGGCCCATCACCTTCTGCTGTTAAACTTCTGGGGTTTGGGTCATTCCAGTTTGAGTCTTCAAGTTTCCAAGGCAGTTCATAAACAGATTATTATGGCTTTTACCCTGTGAGAAGGGGACGCAGTGTCCTCTCTTAAAAGGCCTGAACACACTGCTGAGTTCTCCCAAGAAGCTCACTGGAAATGCCCTTTAGGAAGGATTAAGTCCTTGGTCCAGTTCTTACCAGAGGAAATGCTTTTCTGGATCTGTTGGTCATCAACACATGCGAGCTGTTCCAAGACATCAAGATTGGAGGAAGCCTGAGCTAATATGATCATTTACTGGTCAAGCTCATAGTCCTGAGAGATGTGGATCAGGCAAAGAGTAAAGTCAGAACCGTGAATTTTACGACACCAAACTTCCAGTTCTTAAGGGATTTAGTCAATGGGCCCCTCTGGGGAAAGTGCCCTGAGGGACAAGGGAGCAGAACAGACCCCGGCAGATCTTTAGGGATGCTTTCCATGCAGTGTCTGATCTCTTGAATTCATGCAGGAAATCAGGAAAAGAAGGGAACACACCAGCATGGCTGAGGGGAGACGTGCTGGTCAAAATAACAGGGAACAAAGAAATGCACAACAGTGAGAGCAGGGATGGAGGAATGGGTGTACTGGGAAGAGTATAGAGCTGTTGGCTGGTTGTGTTGGAATAGGGTCAGGGGCTGGCCAAGGCATGGCTGGAGCTGAACTCTTCAAGGAATGCAAAGGATGGCAAGAAGGGCTTCTACAGGTAAGTCTGACGGAAGAAGAACAAGGTAAATAAAACCCTGCATGTCTCCTGATGAACGCAACTGGCAAGCTGATAAAACATGAGAAGGCTGAGGTACTTAGCCTTATCTTTGCTTCAGTTATCACTGACAAAGTCTCTTCCCACACCTATCAAGTGGATGGAGCTCAACGCAGGGACTGGGAGGGGAAAAAGTCCCTCCCACTATAAGAGAAGAACAGGTTCGACACCACCCGTGGTACTTGAACATAGAAAAGTCGGCTCCTGGCTTGTGCTATCACAGGGGGTTTGGAAATCTGAGGTTGCTAATAGCACTCCAATATTAATATATATTGACAGAAAAGGTGAGGGGAATAAAAAGGTCATCCAACCATGACTGCTGAAAAAGCTGGGCAATCAGTGGGGGAAATTGTGGTTTTGAACTAATGGACAAATAACACTTCTGCTCGTTAAGAGAACTTTATATCAATATTGTATCACCATTACAAAAACATTTTCCTGTACGGTACAAACAGCACAAGGACACAAGGACTGCCTTCTTACCGGTCTTGATCAGCTTCCCAAAGAAGAGATGGGCTGAAGAAAAGCAGAGGCAGGAGGTCCTCGTGCTGACGGGGCCCGATGTCTCCTGGCGCTGTGCATCCCCAGCGAGCAGCCCGTGGGAAGGCAAAGACCGAGCGCTCGGTGCTGCGTGCCGGGCGGAGGCTGCGGCGCCGCTGTTCACCGAGAGGCGCGGATGAAGCTCGGAGAGCTGCAGCCCCGCCGCTGTGGACACGATTCCTGCCCTCTCCCCTCTCTGACTCGGCAGACGCAGATGTGCCTCCTCTCCTGTGCGGATCGTGTTGCAGCGAGCTGGAGCGGTGACCGTAGAAGAAATATTATAGCAAAAGCTGGAGCTGGAGCGGTTTCAGGTCGGCGGTCGGCGGGGCTAACTGCCCTGCCGGTTTGCAGTGCGGCGGCGCGATGTGCTCGCGGGAGGCGCTGGGGCCGGCGGCAGCGAGCTCTGCTCTGGGCCGATCCTGCTGGCAGCGTGGGAAGGCGGCGGTGGGCAGCTGCGCCTACTCGGTGCCCGAGGGATGCCCAATGGGCCTCGTTCGTGGGCGACCGTGGCCAAGGACCTGGGGCTGCAGCTGACGAGTTTCGAGATCATGGAATCCGCGTGTCTCCGAAAGTACGACACAGTATTTCGGTCTGGCACGTTAAGACGGACATTTAGTTTTGACGGCGGAGAGGATCGACAGAGAGGCAGCTGTGCGCTGCTGGTGGATGAAATGCGTGCTGGCGCTGTGAGCTGATAGTGAGGGACAGATGCAGGGTTTACGGTAATCGAAGTGGAAAACATCACAGATATTTAACATGACACCGCCCCAGCGTTCGACAGGCAGAAAACAATTGAACGAATACAGCGAGACGAACAGCCCCGGGTCGCGGTTTTCCCCCTGGCAGAGGCTCACGATCCAACTTGGCCGGAATTCGCTGCAGAGTTACGAGCTGATCGTGACGACACTTCTCTGCTGGCCGTGCAGGCGGGCCCGGCGGAGATCAGCGATCCCGAGCTGTGCTGGCGAAGCGCTGGAACCGGGAGAGGCGGCGTTTTCACGAGCTGGTGCTGAGGGCGAGCGACGTCGGCGATCCTGCCGTTCGGTTACGGGCGCGGGGCTCGATCCGTGTGACGGTGCTAGATGCGAACGACAACGCGCCCGTGTTCAGCAGGGCGGAGTCCACGGTCGTGTGCCCGAAAGACCGTGCCCGTGGGCTCTGCTCGTCACTGTCACGGCCACTCGATACCTCGGACTAGGGTTGACATGGGCGTGAAAATAATCTTCCATAAATTTCAGACACGAGTCTCAGAACTTTCCACCTGAGACAACTGGGTCAGAGAAATCATTGTAAGGCCAGCCTGGACTTTCGAGGAAATCCTCCCACGAACTGAGGTGGCAGGCACATGATGCGAGGAGAGCTTTCTGAAACTGCAAAAGGGGTGATCTCTGTGCAGACGTGAACGACAATGTGCCAAGATTTTACGTGATGTCGGCTCTGAACGAGATCCCGGAGGATGCATCCACCGGGAAACTGTTGTGGCACTACTGCTGGTGCAGACTGGGACTCGGGGGCGATGGCGAGGTGAGATGCTCGCTGCTACAAAGGACGTCCCGTTCCGGCTGGAGAAGTCCTAATGAGGATTCACTCCCGTTGGTGGTGCATTCGAGAGAGCTGGACCGGCGAGACAGGTGCGTCGGAATACAACGTGACGGCTGGCGAGTCATCGGACGCGGGGGGCCGGGTCGCGTCGCTGGAGAGCAGCAGGGGAGGTGCGTGTGTGCGGGTGCTGGACGTGACACGACAACGCGCCGGTGTTCGCGGAGAGCGCTACAGCGCGCGGGTGTCGGAGAACACGCGGCGGCGCGCTGGTGCTGAGGGGCGCGCGACGACGCGGACTGGGGTCAGAACGGCGCTTGTGCGGTACCGGCTGTGGGAGGGCGGGTGCGGGGCGCGGCCGCTGTCCGTCGTACTTGTCGTTCAGCGGAGACGGGCGCGCTGTACGTCGCTGCGCTCGTTGACTACGAGGAGGTGCGCGAGCTGCGGTCTCTGGTGCGGGCTGATGACGGCGTCGCGCCGGCGCTGAGCAGCAACGTGTCGGTGCGGCTGGGATCGCGGACGAGAACGACAACGCTCCCAGGTGCTGTAACCCGCCGGCGCCGTGTCGTCGGGCTCTGGCGCGGCGGGGTCGGGCGTGGAAGCTTGGCGCCGCGCTGGTCGAGGCCGGCGCGCTGGTGGCCAAGGGTGGTGGCGGTGGACGGCGACGCGCGGTCCGAACGCGTGCTGTCGTACGAGCTGCCAAGGCGACGGAGCGGGCTGTTTCCGCGTGGGGTCTGCACAGCGGCGAGTGCGCACGGCGCGCTCGGCGCTGGCCCGCGACGCGGGCCGCGCCAGAGCCGGTGGTGCTGGTGAAGGACACGGCGCCGCGCTTGTCGGCACTCCACGCTGACCGTGGTGCTGGCCGGAGAGCGCGTTCGCCGAGCTGCTGGCCGAGCTGGGCAAGCGGGGGGGGGGGGGGGGCGCCCGACGAGGCTGCGGCGGCGGCGGCGAGCCGGCCGGCACCTGACCGCTCTGGCTCGTGCTGGCCGTGTCCGCCCGTGTCCTGCCTCTTCCTCGCCTTCCTGCTGCTGCTGCTGGCGCTGCGCCTGCAGCGCTGGCGGGCCGCCAGCATCTGCTGCCGTGCCGACGGCGCCTTTGCGCGGCTTGCCCAGTGTCCGCACTTCGTGGCATCGCGGCGTTGCGCGGACCTTCCTGCAGTCCACTCGCACGGACGTGTCGCGCACGGCCCGACTCGCGCAAGAGCAGCTGCGCTGCTCGGCCGGCTGACTGCTGCTGCGACACCCTCCGGACCCGGCCACAGATGAGGCTTCTGTGGGATCTTGTCTCCCCGGCCGTCGAGATCAAGTTGCCGTAAAGCATTGGGGGGACAAGTTGTTTTCAGGTACGTTTTTCTTAAACTTTTTTTTTAGTGGATGTGGTGTTTAGGATTCTATGGTAGCAGTCTTGGAAACCAGCTTAAATACTAACGCCGCTCATTGAATATCATCTCCTGATTGCGTGCCCTGTTCCTGTCTGCCTTGTGTGTTTTTCGTGCCATCTCCTCTACCACTCGCCAGTGCTCTTTTTCTCTAGCTTTCCTCAGAGCTGGAAGGTTCAGAAGGAAATATCATCCTCTTGGTCTTCTACTATCCGTTCTTCGAAATTGTTTAAATACTTGCTAGTGCCCTGTTCCAGCATTTCATTGTAGTTCCCTGTATCAGCTCTCAAATTGCGGTTGAATTCGGGGATCTTGCAGCTTGAAAGCCGACACTTAGAAATTCCACATTCGTTTTCAACAAACGAATTATTCAATCCCTCTTAAGAGCATTTGAAAAGATTCGTACTTGTCGGAGT
Source organism: Certhia americana (assembly GCA_018697195.1). Lineage (NCBI taxonomy): Eukaryota > Metazoa > Chordata > Aves > Passeriformes > Certhiidae > Certhia > Certhia americana. Next base: position 42,862 of record JAGMWU010000070.1, on the reverse strand, counting down.
CTGGAAATATGACGAATTTCTCTTTGCATGTTTGAGAGATTTTAGAATCTCTGACAAACAGTGTTTTTAACCTTTGTTCATGGAAAAAGGGCTTTTAAGCTCTGAAATGAAGCAGGGTATTTAGGAGTGTGTATTAAATAGTAGATTAGTGCATAGTTTTATCACAGGGTGAGAATTTTAGATATATGGGGATTTTAGGATGGTAAGCAAGTGATGACAAGATGGAGGAAGCACATGGCTATTGGGTTTCTTCCTTCTTCTTCCTTGCCTCCATGTTCTGCAGTGAGGTGGCTCATTATAGTTGGCTTGGAAGAGAATCTAACCTTCTAACATAGATAATAGTTATTGGTGAAGAATTATAAATACTGATTACGTAGTTTGTAGTATAAAGATAATCGTCACCTTTGGGGCTGGTCTTTTCCCCGTGAGCTGACCTGCTGAACAGATCTCTGTGGGTCAGAGAAGAAATTGTGCTGATAAGAGAAAAATAAACAGCCTTGAAGAAGCAGAGGAGACGGCTCTCGGTTTTTTCCTTCTATCTCGGTGCTGGGCAAAAGACTTTTACACTCTCAGGAAGAACAACATCGTATAAAAACCCGAGACGTACTGAATGGTGAAAAATCTCTTTGATCGAGTTTTTTTCCCGCTGCTGGGTTTCATGACTTAACCTTTGGATTCAACAAAAATGTTGTTGTCCATGACTGTGCAGGCATAACCATCAAAATAAAATATATTTACTTCAATATAGATAAAAAAATATTTAAATCCAAAGTACGATGCATCAGTATTTATAATATTTATATTATTTCTTTATTTGGAATGCAAGTTAATGTTGAAAACACGGATTTGGACAGTATTTCTGTGTGTGATGCATGAAAATGTCGGGGTTGTTACAGGCAATTCTCACCATATAGGAGGCAGTGAATTGACTGCAGCATATTTCAGCAGAATTCCCCTGTCCCCATGTAAATAACCTTATCCATCTCTCGACATCTGTTGGAGATGCTCATAATCTTGCCTGGCTTGTGGAATTTTTCAAATTCAAATCCACATCTTGTTCTGACAAAATATTAATTAGTTCCCAGAAGTTATGTATAGGTGCAGCTGGAGGGAAAGGAATTATCCTTCACTAGATGAACTACCACAGTTAGCAGGAAAACGTATTTTGTTACGAGACATTACTGAACCAGGGAGCATAGCTTGACATCTCAGAGACTCAGGACTGGAGAATGTGCCAGAGCAACTCCAACGAGTAGATAGTGTGGAGTTTTCTGACCTCTCCTTGTCTTCTGCATGAGGAGCTGTGATGATACACAGCCTTCCTTCAGGACTTTTTTGTTCTTATTTTCTTGTTTGTGGGTTTGACAATTTTTTCTTTACTGTAAGAGAGACGAGGTTCTAATTTACAGGTAAAATAAAACGGCTTTTCACAAGGAATCTGTCTGTTTACTCTCGGTTGTTGAAAAAGCCATAACTGCCACCATTTCTCAGGACATGTTCTTTAACGCCTGAGACCAGCTACAGTATCAGCCTGTTGAGGATATCAGGGAGTGGTTTGTGGGATACACACACAAGAATGTGAATGACACACCAGAATAATTCGGGGTTGGGTTGTACGGGTACTGATGAAATGATGCTGAGCTTTGAATGTCGAAAGAGATGGGATCAGGGCTGATGTGGCCGCTGTGGTGTTCTCAGCGCCTGGGATTCCCATCTTCCCTTGTCCATCAGCGACCACCGTTTCCAAAGCTGGAAAACTGAGTCTTAGCTGGGGATCTCTCAGCTTGCGTAAATAAACCCACTACCCCACGGGCAGTGTTTCAGCGTCCGATCCGCCTTGCCTTTTCCATCACGGGAAAGTGAGGGGCGGCACTATGGCAGCGGGGACACCGAGCGCCCCACCAAAGAGATCAGAAACCTGACAATGGGGCGGGGACAGATGTCCTGCCCCACATCCCTCAAGAAACTGCGGAGGATCTGTCCGACAGACCACTTCAAGTGTAAGCAATTCAGTCAAGAGGAACTCCTAGATGCAGTTTCAGTACTGATCCACATTTTCTGTTTCTCGCTCCTGACAACCTCTGTGTTTTCCAATCCTTCTCGATTCAAGGGATTGCGGAGCAGGTCTTTCAGGCTGTTCTTTTTCTTGGACACTGCGGTTCTCGGGCTCGGACTCAGGGTGTCACTGTTGGCCAAGGCGGAGAAGCTGTTCAGCCGTCGGCTCCTCCCCGGCGCCCGCGCAGCTCTGCTCCGCACTGCGCAGAGCAGAGAGAAAAGCAGGAACAGCTCTCCTCCGATCGGCAAAAGGGTTTTCATATATTTATTTCTCTCGGATACTGGTTCAGCTACCCGGAAAGCCTAATTTTAAGCCGTTCGCGGAATACCCTTCAGGAAAACAGGGAATGGAGGTCAGATCGGCAGCGCAGGGCTGGGCTGGCGCTGGGCGGGTCGCTTTGCTGGCCGCGGGGCTGCTGTTCCAGATGTGCCGGGCGGCGGCCGAGCGGGTCCGCTACGCCATCCCCGAGGAGCTGGGCACAGGCTCGCTCGTGGGGCCGCTGGCGCGGGACCTGGGGCTCAGCGCCCACGAGCTGCCGGCGCGCAAGCTGCGGATAGTCTCTGGTGATGACAAGCAGTACTTCACTATAGAGGAAGATAATGCAAACCTGCGTGTAAACGACAGGATAGACCGCGAGAGAATCTGTGGGGCCGTGTCTCCCTGTGTCCTCAGTTTGGAGGCAGTCGTGGAAAACCCTTTCGACATATTTCATGTGAGTGTTACTGTCCAGGATATCAATGACAATGCGCCGCAGTTTGACAGAGAATTTGTTACCATCGAAATGATCGAGTCGACGCCTCCTGGGACAAGGTTCCCACTGGGCAGTGCCAGAGACCCCGACATCGGAGCGAACTCTTTACAGAACTACGAACTTACCCCAAACCCACTCTTCTCCCTCTTAGTGAGGGAGAGTCCTGATGGGACAAAACACGCAGAACTGGTACTGGAGAAAGTCTTAGATCGAGAAAAACAGAGAAATCACCATTTGATACTGACGGCGGTGGATGGTGGGGATCCAGTTCGATCTGGGACCGCCCAGATTAAGATTAACGTGACCGACGCAAATGACAACCCACCAGTATTCACCAAAGAAATCTACACGGTTCGACTGATGGAAAATCTGCCAGAAGGCTCCTTAGCTTTTCAGGTGAAAGCTAGTGACAATGACGAAGGTACAAATGCAGAAATTACCTACTCCTTCAGTGACATAGCAAAAAGTGTCCGCCAGCTCTTCACTCTGGACCCTAGGACAGGGGACGTAAAGCTTACAGGACCCTTAGATTATGAAAACAGGAAATACTACGAAGTGAGTGTTGAAGGCAAAGATGGGGGCGGGTTGACCGCACATGCTAAAGTGCACATAGACATTATAGACGTAAACGACCATGCACCAACAATTTCCCTCCTGCCTATCTTGAACCCAATACCCGAAGACTCAGACCCGAGCACAGTTGTAGCTGTGATCAATGTCCGTGACAGAGATTCTGGAGAAAACGGAGAGGTGACCTGTAAAATGGAAGGAAATTTGCCTTTCAGATTAGAAACTTCATCAGAGAACACATACAAACTAATAATAGCGAGTGCCCTGGACAGAGAAAATGTCTCCACTTACAATATCACCATCACTGCCACGGACCGGGGCCGTCCGTCGCTGTGGAGCAGCAGGGAGCTGGTGCTGGAGGTGTCGGACGTGAACGACAACGCGCCGGTGTTCGAGGAGGCGGCGTACAGCGCGTACGTGTCGGAGAACAACGCGGCGGGCGCGCTGGTGCTGCGCGTGCAGGCGCGGGACGCGGACGCGGGCGCCAACGGGCGCGTGAGCTACTGGCTGGCGGGCGGCAGCGCGGGCGCGGCGGGCGCGGGGCCGCTCGTGTCGGTGGAGGCGCGGAGCGGCGCGCTGTACGCGCAGCGCTCCTTCGACTACGAGCAGTGCCGCGAGTTCGCGGTGGCGGTGCGGGCGCAGGACGGCGGCGCGCCGGCGCGCAGCTCCACGGCCACGGTGCGCGTCTTCGTGCTGGACCGCAACGACAACGCGCCGCGGGTCCTCTGGCCGTCGCCGGCAGCGGCTTCGGCGGGATCGGCTTCGGCTTCGGGCGATGGTGCGGTGGGGTCGTTGTCGCCGTTCGAGGTGGTTCCGCGCTCGGCCGAGGCCGGCTACCTGGTGGCCAAGGTGGTGGCGGTGGACGCGGACGCGGGGCGCAACGCGTGGCTGTCGTACGAGCTGGTGCAGGCGTCGGAGCCGGCGCTGTTCCGCGTGGGGCTGCACAGCGGCGAGGTGCGCACGGCGCGCGCCGTGTCCGAGCGGGACGCGGCCAAGCAGCGTCTGGTGGCCGTGGTGAAGGACCACGGGCAGCCGGCGCTGTCGGCCACGGCCACGCTGCACGTGGTGCTGGCCGAGAGCTTGCAGGAGGCGCTGCCGGAGCTGAGCGAGCGGCCGGCGGGCGCCGAGGCGGCGGCGGCGGCCGAGCTGCAGTTCTACCTGGTGCTGGCGCTGGCGCTGCTGTCGGCGCTCTTCCTGCTGAGCGTGGCGCTGGCCGTGCTGGCGCGGCTGCGCCGGGCCGGGCCCCCGCCCGCCGTGCTGCGCTGCCTGGGCGCGCAGCGCTTCTCGGTGGCCGGCGCCGCCTTCCCGGCCGACTTCTGCGAGGGCACCTTGCCCTACTCCTACAACCTGTGCGTGGCGGCGCCGGCCCGCGCCGTCACCGACGCCGCTTGGCCCCCGCCGCCGCCGATGCCGGTGCCGATCCTGTCTGCGGAGGAGCTTGTGGGCGGGGATTCCTGCGAGAAACCGAACCCGAACAGCAGTGCCGTCGAGGGAGAGGTGCCTTCCAATCCCGACGGACAGCAGGTCTGTAAATCTACGTCTTGCCTGTGTTGTTCTTGAACCTGTCCAAAACCTTGTCCTTTTTTCCTCTTACTTTCCCCGGATTATATGGGTGTGTTGTGCTGCTATGTCTCTGCGTGACGGGATGATAAAGCTGGGTCACTCCTCCCTCTAAGAGTTTGCATTTAATGGGGGCTTTTATTGTTTTTTCGGTAATAACTGCTTCATATTCAAATGTAAGTTGCTGTCTAGAATTTTTACGTTGCGTCAAGTTGTGTTAGTAATAATGGTGAGAGTGAATTCTTACTCTATAGCGGGAGATGTGCTGAATATGTATGATGGATAAGGGAAAAACAATATTGACACTTGGTGCTGGCTATTTTTCTTTCCTAATCGGGTTTTTTATTCGATATAATGTGCTTATTGATGCTGGTGGATGTCAGGGTACAAACCTTTGTGCTAATTCTTCTTTTTCATTATTATACTCTTAAAGGCGACCTGAGAGTGGGATTACATGAGTGGTTAGTGACAGGCAATCCACCAGTTTTGAAAGATGACAATGTAGCCAGTTCTGTGGGAAATTCTGCTATAGAATTGACCGGAATTGTAACAGTAGTGGAGCATTTTGCTGTTTTTAACAGTGTTTTTCCATCTTGCCTGGTACTTTCCTGATTTTTCTTTCATTCACAAGTCAAAGTATAGTAGATTTAAAAAAATAAAATAGAGGTAGTTTTCTTTCTCTGTACTTTTTAAAGAAAGAGGGGATACTATATACTTTATTTAAATTGTCCCCTTTTTTTTTTCCCCCTGTAGTTGTTGCATTGCTTTTTACAAGGATAGACGGGTTATATCAGGAAAACGTCTATAAAATGTCAAAGGGATCTCCCAAAATAACGATTGAAGTACTACTTCCATCAAGTCTGTTTCTATATTTATCCATGGTCCCTACCGTTTAGGGTGTGCGGCTCTTCTTTTACTATTCTACAGTATTTTGTGGTAAATATGTCTTGCCAACGTGAAAAACAAAGAATTTGATTAATACTTTACTAACAAGCTTCAATTCCTTGCACCTTGGAGTTTGAGAAAGTGAAAGCCCTTTCTTGTCGCTACAGAATGACTTATTAAATGTAAGTGTGTATTAACTTAGATTATTCTTGCAAGGTTCACTGCAGATACTTCCTGATTCCGGGTTAGTTGTAGTACAGTCAGCGAAAAGTGCTCCAGGGACATACCGTCTGAAATCGGGAGGTGGGAGATAATGGTCTTTGAGTATCCAGGGGTTCTCCTTCTGTCATCTGTTTTCATGAATGTCGTGCAGGGAGACATCCCAGAGCAGCTGGCAGGTGCCTGAGCAATCAAACTTCACAGCAATTATAAGGGGCTGTGTTAGGCCCCACCTTTTACCGCCTATAAACGCCTCTTCTTAGCCAATCGTAGTGCAGTAGTTAATTTAGATCGTCTTTTGTTTGAACTGAAAAATTCAAACCCAACTTCCGCCATTGGGTTAATGAGCCTGATATCTCCGCCACTCCTGCAGAGTCGTGTGTTTGATTACCTCATTGTGTACCTGTGAGCCTCTTTTGTTTTGCTGTTGTCCTACAAGCAGCACCGCATCAATTCGTGTTTTGAGACTAATAGGACAGGACTAAGACTACACAATCAAATCAGACAAGATATTTAACTTAGCATATATCGCCGGTAGCAAATTATGTTTTTCTGTCAGTTAGAAACGTTTCCCTCACGAGACACCTCTGCTTTCCTCACGGTCCTGATACGTCCAAGAATAAAATAAGAGATCGGCTGGAGAAAAGCAGGAGGTGTCTACGGCGAATGTCTCCATCCTGCCCAGCTGCCCGTGATCAGGGCAGGCAGCGCTCGGTGCCTGCAGTGCCGGGCGGAGGCTGCGGGCGCCGC
>JAGMWU010000070.1:16147-34343 GCA_018697195.1 Certhia americana | reverse complement strand
CCCCCCCCCCCACTGTCACTGCCCCGGCGCTCCGCGCCGGGGCACACGTCTTTCGGCGACGCTCTCCTTTCCCTACTCCCTTGCTTTTTGATCTCGTAGTCTTTTCTGAATAGGGAGGAGGTGGACGCCCAGGCTTACACGTGGCGAGGGATCTGGGACAGCAGGAGTGAGTGCTTTGCCCACTGGAGCTTTAGGTTTATATATATATATATATATATAAAGATAGATATAGATATAGATATAAATATAGATATGGATATAGTGTTTCTTTCTCATTTTTGTGTTTCACGCTTGTTACTGTCTCAGTCTGTCCTGGAGTACAACTTCCCCTTTGCCTTTACAATCTGGATATTTCTTCTTAAAATGCACGTAGCCAATCTGCTTGCTTATTGAAGTGGGTTAAAAAAAAAGTGCACTGTTTGAATGAGTTGTCCATCTGTATCATCGTGCAATGTGAGTCTCTTCTTTTCTGTGGGTAGCAAGTATTGAGAGTAGTAGGTTTGTCTTTCTATTTATTTGCAGGTTGATGTGATGCATTTAACTAATAGGTTAAAGTTGTAAATATCACAATTTCAGCTTCAGGTGGAGGAATAGGATTGTTAGTTCCCCTCTCAATATCTGTGCCATAACCTTGACGAGTATGTGGTGATTACTAGATTTTTGCAGATGTTGGCTTTCTGCATTGTTTCTTTTGAGGTTCCAGTTGTGGACCTTTATATCTGAAAGTATCAGATCAGATCTGTTGATGTCGTTGCCGGGTTACCCTCATGCTGAAGGTGTATTTGAGCTGATACTTTTTTGTCTGGGTTTTTATCAGATCTGTACATCTCGTATGAACTTGAGAACATTTTGTGTTTCTTTGAGTAGTGTGAAAAGTGCAGAAATGTCTTTCTTGCCTCAACGTTTTGGGTTTTTTTGTTCTTACATAAGAAGATATGCACACAACTATTTTCAGAGATGTCTGTTTGCAAAGACAGTTTTGATGTTGGGTGGTGTTTGGGCAGGGTGAAAAATGAACAAGTTGTGGGTTCATCAGTTTGCTTTCCTACTGTGTGTTCTTCCCAGTGACTGGTAGTTGGATTCTGCCTTGCTTGTTATGCTGAGGTAACGGTGGGCCTGTTGTGTGTCTGATAATGTATCTGAACATGTCAGCAGGACCACTGCTCCTGCTTGTCACACATTCACGGTGAGCAGCCAGTGCAAGATCAGCCAGAGAGTGGATGCAAGCAGGAAAAGAGAGGGTTGTATGTTCCACCTGGCTGGGTGTGTGTCCCACCTTGGCAATCGCCAAAGCTTTGCCACTTACACCAGGTGCCCTTTTCCTGAATCCATAAAGGGGAGATCAATCCCCTGATGAATTTATCTGCAAACAATACCGAGGGATGTGCAAATTTCCTTCAGAAATTGTGTGTGCGCGTGAAACACTATTTTTCCAGCTATAGATCCTTCTGTGTCTGGATGTGGAATTTCATCATGGTAGAATTTTGCTTTTCTCAGCCTTGACTAACCTTCAGATGTTATTAATGGCTCTTGTGTTTTATGAAGTAACTGTTGGTGTTAGGTCATGTACTGTGTGGCTGTGAATGCAGAACAAGTAGGACAAAGGCTGTCATCATAGCAGGTAAAAAGGTGACTCAAAGCAGTTTCAGCTGAACAATAGTTGATACTATGCCCAGTAGCAAGGCCTGTGCCATCTTTTCTGCAATCCTGGTTTCTGTTTTTAAAGGCAGTGGTAGTTCTCTGATAGTAGAGATTTGTCCAATAACTCTGAGTTTAGAGAGAGATGATGCATGGCTATATGATGTGAATGAGTGATTTACATTGCTTAGAGAATTGATGCCTTCTGGAGGCTGACCTGGAACAGAGACTAGACAGGGCAAAGGATGAAGTGGGTATTTATTCAAGGGTGTCTCAATGGGTACTCTTGGGCCACGCAAGAATCCAGCCAGACCACACCTAAGATGCACCCCAAAGTGGTCACAAAATGGACACCCAGCTCACAAGGTCTCATATTTTTAGAAGTTCTGGTCCATTAGCATATTAGAATTAATTGTCCAACCATAGCTTCAGGTTATGAAGCTCCATCCTCTTTGTTTTTATTTCTCACTTCACTGTTGTTTTCATTCTTGGGCCTGAAAGTTGCCCTTGGTGTCAAACTAGAGAAGGAATTATTTTGTCTATCTACACTGTGAAGAGAGCTCAGTAGCACTGAATATGAAACCTAAAACTACCCACTGAAACAGCACAGAGTCTAAAAAATAGAATAGCTAAAACCTAAGGCATCAGAATCACCGTCAGACATGTCAAAAGTGGTTTCAATACGATTTTGTAGAATTCTGGGAATGTAAAGGATGAAAGGGTACTTCTGCTAGAAATCTTCTTGTCATTTGAACTATTTGTAAGAAACTTACTCATTTAATCCTCTCTGATATCTGATAGAGCTCTTCCTGAGAATGCTGGTCTTTGGATATAGACATAAACCATGCATTCATTTTTGCAGAGTCACGTATCTTGTGAAATGCCCATGTTCTGACAAAGAATAATGTTGTCTTTGGGTTGATTCTGAAGACTGAGACTTAAACTGAGCCACATGTAGCTTATACCCACTAGAACATTTTATATTCTGATGCATGCATCTGTATTATGATCCTTGTTCTCTGTAGCAGAATTTGTGTGGGAAACATCTTTCAACGATATCTGTCTTCAAAGCTCCGGTAGCTCCCCTCTTGCATGATATCTGAGCACACCAAAGCATTCTGTCTGCAAGGAGACAGGACAGCTTTACTTAGCTCTGATTTGAAATGCCTCAAAAGGTAGTGGAAACATTCAGTTTCCCCTATTTGATATATTACTCCCATTGTTGTGCTCCTGTGCATTTTCCATTTCTTCTTCTCCAAAGAAATTCCTTGGAGATCTGTGCCTCTTGACACTAGATACTCATCCCTGTGTACCTGCTCCATTTGACACAGCCAGAAATGTTAAGCTACAATTTCTTCACTTCTGTGGTCTTGTCATTCCTTCCTTGTTGCTTCTCACGTTCTAAAACTGGGTCTCAGTTTGGCTGACAGACCCTGAAAAGGAGATCTGCTGAAATTAACGGGCTGGGGGAGCAGTTTCTATTCGTACCTTGAAGGTATTTAGCTGCCAAGACAAAGACTTTAATATATTCCAAGTTTCATAAAATACTGCTGAACTTCAATGTCTATTTCTTTTTCACTTGCAGTTGACACAAGACCAGTAGTTGGATTTGTCCATGGTGCAACTCTGCGAGTGCAGAGCAAGGGGTTGAGTTCCTACTAGGAAATCAGGTGGATTAATGTGTTTTTGACTGAAGACTTGTTTGATTTCATGGTGTGCCATTTTTGTCTGTGATCATGGTTTCCCTGATTTGAGAGGCAGTGGTAGGCCTCTGATAACAGAACATTTGTACAATAGCTCTGCATCGAGAAGGTTGATGTCTGTTTAGATATAATTAACGAAGGATTTAGATTGCCTAAAGAATCTCTGTCAGAGGTATTATCAAAAGTGGCTTCATATGATGTTGTAGAGGTGTCTTAACATAAAGTTTGATGCATGTTCAGCTGCACTTCAGGGAGGCCTCAAATTGGATCCATCCAAAGGTCTTTTCTTGGTGAAAGATCTCCCTGCCTTGAGGGACAAGCATGAGAGGTGTCCCACATGATGTGAGATCATCACCACACAGCCATGGTGCCTATCAGGGAGATTTCAGAAAATAAATACGGCAGCTCCCAGTGGCTTTATGGGAGAAATTGTTTGGCTCAGTGTCAAATTGCATAAACCAGGAAACGGCTGCATGAGATTCCTTCTACCACAACTTACTTTGTTTTGATAGAGGAGTCTGGAAACAATCCTCACATAACACTCTGCTCCCTGGAGGGTTTCCTAGAAGAATTCTTGGCCTAGCATTTGCAAGTTTCTAATTCCTTTGTGGAACCTCTTAACCTAAATTATATCTCCCTGAAATGTTGCAATGGAGAGTTTATTCTAAGTTGTCGTTAGGCATTTTTCTTTTGGGCATGCTTTCCCTGGAACATTGTGCTTCTATTTCTCTGGTTTGGGAGAGCACATTTGAAGTGCTCTCCAAAGAGAGAATTAGAAGCTGTGAGTGGCGTTTTTTTTCAGGACATTCTTACTTCCGTCACCTAAGACAAAATTCTATGTGTGAGGATGAAGATACCTAGTGTAAAAGAGAGCCTGTTCATCTTTCTCACAAAACTTATCTTGGGAAAGAGGCTGTAATAAAGCCTTTAAAGTCAGGGCTTCTTACCATGGGGTCCAGAGTAAGACCTTGGGTATCACTGGAGCTGGAGACTTCAATGACTTGCAGGTGCTCTCAGAAATTAATTTCTGTGGTTGAGATGAAAACTGAGCTGTCCTCCTGGAGAGTTTCTCTGAAAACACACTTAATGAATCCATGCCTTTTTCGTATAATTTTTCTTTCCCCTCTCCATATGTATGTTTAACTATAAGTAGTGGCAAAGCTTCGTTTACCAAGGCCTTGTTCTTTAGTGCTTGTTTAGGCATGTTGTAGCTGGTGAGGAAGGCAGGAGATGTGAGTGGCAGGCCCTTGAGTTCTAGTTCTGAGTGAACAGATGTAAACATGGCCTTAGACTAAGTCACAGTTCTGTGGAACAAGTGTGTGTGAAAAAAGAGAGGAAGAAATTCCCCTAAGACAATAGTTGGATGACCGCATCACTGTTGGATGACCACTCCTCTTTTAGGTTGTCCATGAATCATTCCTGTGCTTTTGAATAATTACAATTCTTCTCAGAATGGTGGTGATCAAACAACTGTATCTGCTTTATGTGCATGATCATGATGCATTGTCTTCTCAGGAGGTATTTTTGTTAATGAGGTCACAAACAAACACGAGATATGAAAAAGGTTTTACAGAAACGAGAATAATGACATATGGGTAGAATAATTTATAAATGGGTAGATTAGTTTATAATCCCTGTGGAAGCACTGGTGCATTTCCAAAAACTTTGGACTATACAGTCCAAAGCAAGACTTCATAGTCTCACTTGCTCATTCAGACACTGGTGACATTCAGGTGCTTTGTGAAACATTTTTTTAAGGCAGTAATATGAGAATGCACCTGTGCATTCCACAAGTCCACTATTTCCCTCAGAGAGGTCAGTCACAGATTTTGGATTAGTTTCCATAAACTCAGAAATGAGGGAGTGATTTGAGCCTGTGCTTTGCAAAAAAGGCCTCGTGAGGAACACGGGAACACAGCCCTGCCCATTGCTGATTCCAAGTGGATAACAAGGATAAAAAAGATGAAGGAGCATTATTCCATAGCAGCTCTGGACCCCTTGTGCCAAGCTCCAGAGCACAGTACAGGTTGTAGAGTACAGATGCCCAGTCCCACCAACATGGAAATAGTTGTTATTTCTTGGGGGCTACAGGACTGCATTTGCTCTGTGGTTTCCCACACCGTGCAGACCTGGATTTCTCACAGTAAGGAATAACCAGCCCCATGTGGAGCAGTGGGAGGTTTTTTGGGTTTGCTTCTTTGGGTTATTAAGTGCCAGGAAGCATTGTAGTTCTGAAAAAAAAGCAATATCCAAAGCTTGGTAAAGTCACGCAGTACAGTTAAAAGACAGCAATAACAATCTGAAATCAGTGTAACCTTATGCGTCTGGGATTCAGTGAGTTTCTAGGTTCTCTGGGCATGAGATTTTAAGGGAGACTTCAAAGCAACTGAAAATCATAGACCCAAGATACCTTCCTCAATAAGATCACAGAGTTTTGGATTTGTTTATGAATCAGCAGAAATCATTGTAAGATTTTCAGCTGATCATGTTGTTGTTAGATGGGCTGACCAGATGATAGGACATTTGTCTAGAAGCTCCCTAAATCAAAGCAGGGGAAGTATTGTAACAATTCTTTCGACAGGCCCTGAAGTTTCAAGGGTACACCAAGAGCACTAAGGGTTTCTCCACATCAAAAAGCAGTGAGTGCCAGAATGTGCACAGTGCAGAGCCTGCATGGCCCTGTGCTTTATTTTCTTTGGCAGGTATGGAGAGTGACACGTGTCTGAGTGCAGGTCCAGTACCTTTGAACTTAACATCTCTCCCTGGGTGTTAATTGTTGTCCCGAATCAGAACCAGACCTGAGCATTTCAAAGATATGTGAGCTCATTTGTGTGGGCCTCAGTGTCATCTGTGGGCAGGAAGGTGAAATATCAGAAAAGGTTTTAAAGATTTGCAAGTTTCGTATGAAGAGACAGCGAGGTCTTGAAAAAGAGATGCAACTGGATTGTGCAAATTTACATTTCGCCTGTCTCTTCTTATTGCAACAAACACGGGGTCGTAGCCAGGAGTGGGGAGGCAGCGTTCCACACATTGGAAATGAGCATTGGCAAGGCGGCTGCAGTGGCGAGGCGGCGCCTCCGAGTGTCGCTGTTTACCGCAGCGGCAGCGGCGAGAGGCGGCGGCGAGAGGCGGCGCTTTTCGGGGAACAGCGGCGGCGGCATCCGAGGAGGCCCGAGCGGGCTGACTGCGCTGAGGCGGCGGCCCCTGCTCTGTGCGGTCAGAGCGGCTGCAAGAGAAGCAGGGCAGCGGCTGGAAGGGAGGCAGGAGCTTGGCGAGCGGCGGCGGCCGAGAATGGCGCTGAGGCGGCGGCAGAGTTGCGGTCCGGGCTTTGGGCGAGCGCTGCTGGCCGCGGCGCTGCTGTGCCTGTGGTGGCGGGCGGCGGCCGAGCGGGTCCGCTACGCCATCCCCGAGGAGCTGGGCACAGGCTCGCTCGTGGGGCCGCTGGCGCGGGACCTGGGGCTCAGCGCCCACGAGCTGCCGGCGCGCAAGCTGCAGGTGGCGTCTGGCGGCAAGAAGCAGCTGAAATACTTCACGGTGAATGAGGAGAACGGGAACCTGTACGTGAAGGAGAGGCTGGACCGGGAGGAGATCTGCGGGGACTCGGTGACCTGCTCCGTCAGCTTCGAGGTGCTGGTGCACAACCCGCTGAACGTTTTCCTCGTCCAGGTGGACATTGAGGACGTGAATGACAACTCCCCGGTCTTCAGCAAGGCTGCTCTGGAACTGGAAATCATGGAGCTGACGATTCCGGGTGCTCGTTTTCCGCTGGAGATGGCCCGAGATCCTGATGCAGGAAGAAACTCACTTCTGACTTACCAGCTCACCAGCAACCCGTCCTTCTCTCTCATCTTGGATGAAAACCCAGGTGGAAAGAAGCTGCCCCAGTTAGTGCTGGAGAAAGCATTGGACCGGGAGAAGCAGAGTTGCTTTCAATTGGTGCTGACAGCGGTGGACGGAGGGGATCCGGCGAGGTCTGGGACTGTCCAGGTTCGCATCAATGTGACGGACGCAAATGACAACCCGCCCGTGTTCAGCAAAAAGGTCTACGAGGCGCGAGTGGCAGAGAATCTGCCGGCGGGGTCTCTGGTGCTGCGGGTGGTGGCCACGGATGCGGACTCGGGCTCCAACGGGCGGGTGTCCTACTCCTTCGGCAACGTCCCGGATGCAGTCCGCTTGTTGTTCACTGTCGACAGTGACAGTGGCGAGGTCAGGACAGCGTGTCCCCTCGACTTCGAGGAGAAGAGTAAATACGTATTTGGCCTGGAGGCGAGGGACGGCGGGGGCTTAGTGTCACACTGCAAAGTACAGATAGACATCACGGACGAAAACGACAACGCGCCCGAGATTACGATTCTGTCACTGTCGAGCCCGGTGCCCGAGGATGCACCGGTCGGCACCGTGGTTGCCCTCCTGAACGTGAACGACCCAGACTCGGGCGAGAACGGTCAGGTATCATGCGAGCTGTCGGGCGAGGCGCCGCTGTCGATCGTGGCGTCGTCGGGTGGCTCGTACAAGGTGGTGACGGCGAGCGCGCTGGACCGCGAGCAGGCGCCCGAGCACCGCGTGACGGTGTTGGCCCGGGACCGGGGCCGTCCGTCGCTGTGGAGCAGCAGGGAGCTGGTGCTGGAGGTGTCGGACGTGAACGACAACGCGCCGGTGTTCGAGGAGGCGGCGTACAGCGCGTACGTGTCGGAGAACAACGCGGCGGGCGCGCTGGTGCTGCGCGTGCAGGCGCGGGACGCGGACGCGGGCGCCAACGGGCGCGTGAGCTACTGGCTGGCGGGCGGCAGCGCGGGCGCGGCGGGCGCGGGGCCGCTCGTGTCGGTGGAGGCGCGGAGCGGCGCGCTGTACGCGCAGCGCTCCTTCGACTACGAGCAGTGCCGCGAGTTCGCGGTGGCGGTGCGGGCGCAGGACGGCGGCGCGCCGGCGCGCAGCTCCACGGCCACGGTGCGCGTCTTCGTGCTGGACCGCAACGACAACGCGCCGCGGGTCCTCTGGCCGCTGCCGCCGGCAGCGGCTTCGGCGGGGTCGGCTTCGGCTTCGGGCGATGGTGCGGTGGGGTCGTTGTCGCCGTTCGAGGTGGTTCCGCGCTCGGCCGAGGCCGGCTACCTGGTGGCCAAGGTGGTGGCGGTGGACGCGGACGCGGGGCGCAACGCGTGGCTGTCGTACGAGCTGGTGCAGGCGTCGGAGCCGGCGCTGTTCCGCGTGGGGCTGCACAGCGGCGAGGTGCGCACGGCGCGCGCCGTGTCCGAGCGGGACGCGGCCAAGCAGCGTCTGGTGGCCGTGGTGAAGGACCACGGGCAGCCGGCGCTGTCGGCCACGGCCACGCTGCACGTGGTGCTGGCCGAGAGCTTGCAGGAGGCGCTGCCGGAGCTGAGCGAGCGGCCGGCGGGCGCCGAGGCGGCGGCGGCGGCCGAGCTGCAGTTCTACCTGGTGCTGGCGCTGGCGCTGCTGTCGGCGCTCTTCCTGCTGAGCGTGGCGCTGGCCGTGCTGGCGCGGCTGCGCCGGGCCGGGCCCCCGCCCGCCGTGCTGCGCTGCCTGGGCGCGCAGCGCTTCTCGGTGGCCGGCGCCGCCTTCCCGGCCGACTTCTGCGAGGGCACCTTGCCCTACTCCTACAACCTGTGCGTGGCGGCGCCGGCCCGCGCCGTCACCGACGCCGCTTGGCCCCCGCCGCCGCCAGTGCCGGTGCCGATCCTGTCTGCGGAGGAGCTTGT
The DNA here is from genome assembly GCA_018697195.1 of Certhia americana. Lineage (NCBI taxonomy): Eukaryota > Metazoa > Chordata > Aves > Passeriformes > Certhiidae > Certhia > Certhia americana. The sequence goes on along the minus strand of JAGMWU010000070.1, from coordinate 25,288 downwards.
GGGCGGGGATTCCTGCGAGAAGCCGAGCCCGAACAGTAACCTCATCTTGGGAGAGCCGCCCGCCGACCCCGATGTACCGCAGGTCTGTAAAGCGTGAGCATTTATTGTTTTTGATATTTTCTGAAACGTGGTCATATTTCACCGGGTCTTCTCTGCGTGGTGTCAGTGGATGTCTCTCGTCATCTGTGTCTCCATATAGGGATGAAATTTTTTATTTTTTCTCGGTAACAGCTTCAGCTGACAGGCTTTGACTATAGCTCTCCTTTCGGCTTGTAGCAGCCTTTCTCAGTTTTTCTCCAGGTTTCCCACAGTCGTGTGTTTGTGAGTTGCACAGTCGTGTCTGCGTGATAGAGTGAATTAAGGAAGGGGCAATGCCCCGTCCATGGAGAGCAGGAATCTCTTGGTTCCTCATTGGTCACAGGTTCAGCTTCAGCTGAGAAGCTTTGTCCTTAACACTTGAGCTCTGTAATTTAGAATGTGTTGGCAATATTGAAAGCAGATCCGTATTCTTTGGAAGGAGTACTGCTGATTCTGTACGATGGAGTGGAGGAAGTGAATGAAAGCACTGACACCTGGTGTTGGAGCTTTTATCCTTCCTGACTGATTTGATCAGTAAGGGTGTGCTTGGAAGTCGTGTATAGCTTTACACAAACCCTTCCGTTAAATTTTGTTTTGTCCCTGTTAGATGTAGAAAGGAAACGAGTTTGGAAAGTTCCGTTCTCCATCCTGAGTGAAAAAAGTGATTGTCGCCCGTTTTGGGGGGAAATGCATTTGTGGGACTGGCTGTCAGTTGTGTCTGTTTGCTCTTCATGGACATATTTTTTACACTGGTGAGACTGTTGAATGATTTCTGTTTCAGAGAATTTTTTTTTTCCTATCCTCGATTCAAAAAGATGTTGGTTCCTATCCTCGATTCAAAAAGATGTTGGGGTTTTCTCCAGTATATGGAGAACAGCAGATTTTTTCAGTTTTGTTTAGTAGGATAGACGTGTGTGATAGGAAGGGATGAGTTATCGGGGCGATTGGGCAAACGACGGTTTTGGCACTTGAATCAAGGCCATTTGCACATTGATTAATGGTCAGCACAGTTTCAAGAGCACAGCTGTTCTTTTGTTCTACCGCTCTCTAATTCTTTTTCTGAAAACATATCGTACCAACGTCATTAGGAAATACTTAGATGTAGAGTTTACTAATGAGATAGTGCTTTACACATTGATTTCAGAAAAAAAAAGGAAACCTAGAATGACTTGATTAAATGTAAATGTGTATAAACTAACGAAACTATAGGTTTATCGTCGGAAGTGATATCATATTTCTGTAGTCCTGAAACTTTCCTTGGAGAATTCGAGCTGCATCTGTATTTGAACCTATGATTCAATCCTGTAACAATTTGCTCGCAGCCTTCAAGATGCATGCAGTTGCTCTCGTCCCGCCCCTGAGGGCTCTGTTTTTTCGGGATGCGGTATCTTCCGGTTTTGTCTCTGGGCACCTGGTGTTGAGGTTGCTTTTGAACCAGAAGGGTAAGACTAATAATAAGCTACAAGATAAAATACGAGACATGTGGTTTAATTCATAAATAACGACATTACTAAGTGATTGGTTTCCCATGCGGTAAAAGACCCAGTCCCACGGAATTCCTCTGCCTTCCTCCCGACCGTGATACCCGGGAGGATCAAAGCAGAGCTCGTCCGGAGAAAAGCGGAGTCAGGAGATTGGCGGTGGACGCAAAGCGACGTGTCCGTGTCGCCTGTCCCCTGTGTGCAGGCAGGGAATGCGGGCAGCGCTGGGCAGCGCTCGGTGCCTGCAGTGCCGGGCGGAGGCTGCGGGCGCCGCTGTTGACCGAGAGGAGCGAGAGGAAGCTCGGAGCGCTACCGGCAGCCCCGCCCGCTGCGGAACGGCTCGATCGCTCGCTCCCTACTAGGCTCGGCGACCGAGTGATCTGCGAACGTCCCCGCGGTGCTGATCCATTCTGCAGCCAGGCGGAGGAATCGGCGGCTGGGCTCGCTGGAGAAACTGCGAGCATTGAGTGGCAGTGGGAATTGGATCGGCGGTGTTGAGGTGCGGCGGCGGCGATGTGCTCGGCGGGGAGGCGCTGGGGCCGGCGGCAGCGAGCTCTGCTCTGGGCCGTCCTGCTGGCAGCGTGGGAGGCGGCGTGGGGGCAGCTGCGCTACTCGGTGCCCGAGGAGATGCCCAAGGGCTCGTTCGTGGGCGACGTGGCCAAGGACCTGGGGCTGCAGCTGACGGAGATCAGCGACCGCGGCGTCCGCATTGTCTCCGAAGGTAGGACGCAGTATTTTGCTCTGCACGGGAAGACGGGACATTTAGTGACGGCGGAGAGGATCGACAGAGAGCAGCTGTGCCGGCTGGTGGAGAAATGCGTGTTGCGCTGTGAGCTGATAGTGAAGGGACAGATGCAGGTTTACAGAATCCAAGTGGAAATCACGGACATTAACGACAATGCACCGAGCTTCAGAGAGGCAGAAACAGAGCTGAGAATGATTGAAACGACAGCCCCAGGGTCGCGGTTTCCTTTGCCAGACGCTCACGATGCAGACTCGGGCCGGAATTCTCTGCAGAGTTACGAGTTGAGCGGTGACGAGCACTTCTCGCTGGCCGTGCAGGCGGGCCCCGGCGGCGATCAGCGTCCCGAGCTGGTGCTGGCGAAGGCGCTGGACCGGGAGGAGGCGGCGTTTCACGAGCTGGTGCTGAGGGCGAGCGACGGCGGCGATCCTGCGCGGACGGGCACGGCTCGGATCCGTGTGACAGTGCTGGATGCGAACGACAACGCGCCCGTGTTCAGCCAGGCGGAGTACACGGTGCGTGTGCCCGAGGACGTGCCCGTGGGCTCCGTGCTCGTCACTGTCACGGCCACCGACGCCGATGAGGGGCTGTACGGCCAGGTAAAATACGCGTTGAAGAAAATAACCGAAAGAGGCTCGAAGATATTCCATCTGGATTCTGAGACGGGTGCGATCACTTTGCTACGGAGCCTGGACTTCGAGGAAGGCGTCTCATATGTCCTAGAGGTACAGGGACGAGATGGCGGTGGCCTTTTCGACACTGCAAATGCCTTGATTTCCGTGACGGACATAAATGATAACTTACCAGTGATTTCTGTTCGATCAGCCCTAAGTGAGATTTCTGAAGACGCCAAGTTGGGGACTGTTGTCGCCCTCCTGCACGTACATGATCGAGACTCGGGGGCCAACGGCGAGGTGCGCTGCTCGCTTGAAGGGGATGTCCCATTCCGGCTGGAGGGCTCACAGAGCAGGTACTACAGCGTGGTGACATCGAGAGAGCTGGACCGGGAGCAGGTGTCGGAGTACAACGTGACGGTGCGGGCATGGGACGGCGGGTCGCCGTCGCTGGAGAGCAGCGCGGTGCTGTGTGTGCGGGTGCTGGACGTGAACGACAACGCGCCGGTGTTCGCGGAGGAGCGCTACAGCGCGCGGGTGTCGGAGAACAACGCGGCGGGCGCGCTGGTGCTGAGGGTGCGCGCGACGGACGCGGACTGGGGTCAGAACGCGCTTGTGCGGTACCGGCTGTGGGAGGGGCGGGTGCGGGGCGCGCCGCTGTCGTCGTACGTGTCGGTGCAGGCGGAGACGGGCGCGCTGTACGCGCTGCGCTCGTTGGACTACGAGGAGGTGCGCGAGCTGCGGTTCTGGGTGCGTGCGGAGGACGGCGGCGCGCCGGCGCTGAGCAGCAACGTGTCGGTGCGGCTGGAGATCGCGGACGAGAACGACAACGCGCCGCAGGTGCTGTACCCGCCGTCGGGCGTGTCGGCGGGCTCTGGCGCGGCGTGGTCGGGCGTGGAGCTGGCGCCGCGCTGGTCGGAGGCCGGCGCGCTGGTGGCCAAGGTGGTGGCGGTGGACGCGGACGCGGGTCAGAACGCGTGGCTGTCGTACGAGCTGGCCAAGGCGACGGAGCCGGGGCTGTTCCGCGTGGGGCTGCACAGCGGCGAGGTGCGCACGGCGCGCTCGGCGCTGGCCCGCGACGCGGCGCGCCAGAGCCTGGTGGTGCTGGTGAAGGACCACGGGCGGCCGGCGCTGTCGGCCACGGCCACGCTGACCGTGGTGCTGGCCGAGAGCGTGGCCGAGCTGCTGGCCGAGCTGGGCAGCGCGGCCGACGAGGCGGCGGCGGCGGCGGCGGGCGAGCCGTCCGGCAGCCTGACGCGCTGGCTCGTGCTGGCCGTGGCCGCCGTGTCCTGCCTCTTCCTCGCCTTCATGCTGCTGCTGCTGGCGCTGCGCCTGCAGCGCTGGCGCCGCCAGCAGCTGCTGCCGGCGCAGAGCGGCGCCTTGCGCGGCGTGCCCGTGTCGCACTTCGTGGGCATCGACGGCGTGCGCGCCTTCCTGCAGTCCTACTCGCACGACGTGTCGCTCACGGCCGACTCGCGCAAGAGCCAGCTGCGCTTCTCGGCCGCCGACAGCTGCTGCGACACCCTCCCGGCCCGGCCACCGCCCGACGAGCCCGCGCCGCTGCTCGGGGAAGAAGAACCTGCCGGTGCTCTCCCCCTTGACCCCACCGCTGCACCGGTGAGTTTGTATGTCCAGTTTTTTTCGGCGACTCTTTCCCCTGATGCTTCCCTGTTTTTTCCCCGCCGTGTCCTATTGCTTGCATAGGCGATTTTGTTTCAAAGCAAGGTGACGTTTCCTTCGGTGACTTTCTTAAGGCTGGTGTCCGGTGCTGTCACTCTATGAATTTGGTGTCGGACTCAGCCTTCTGGTTAATGAAGGAAGAAGGAGGGCGGAGGCTCCAGTTGGCAGGCTGTTTATTGGGTCGGAGCTCTGGGTATGGATCAGGTTCCAGGTATTTTTCCCCATGTCACCCTTGCTGTGCAGAATCTGTGTTCCTGTTAGCATCAGATCCTTTGAACAGATGTATTACGTGATTAAGTGATAGAAATTTTTAGCAGGCTCATGTGTCTTCGCAAGAGCACGAGTGTTTGAATAGGCTGAACGTCTCCTGAATGAAATGCTGATGGTTCTGTGTGGAACTTCTCTGCATGCTGTTCTTAGCCTTTATCGTTCTCTATGTTACATAGTGGAGGTTAGCAGGAAAAGTCTTTGTGTCATTCATGCTTTGATCTTTGTCCCTAACACAGGACTGTGCCGTTCAACAAGTGGTCTTTGATGATGTTTGTCTGCCTGTTAGGAACGTGTGGGACCCTCTTGAATTTGTGTCTCTTTGCAAAGTCTGCGGGTGTCTGCATGTGGATGTGGAAATAGCAGAAATGTTTTGGTTGTCTTGTAATATGAGGTAGAGCTGTGTCAAATGGAGGTGGATGAGCCTTGGCTATAAAATATTTTGCATGGCAAGAAAATTACCTGGATGGAAAGGGAGGGATTCAAGGTTCAGCAGGAGATCTAACGTGGGCGTCATTCCCCTGCACAGATATTCACTGGCTCAGTGTCTCTTGGAAGGCTGCTCAGCTTTTCCTTTTCCACCTGTGAAGTCTCTTCACAGAACTTCAGTGAGCAGGCAAATGTAGCTTCCAGAGTACAGAGATGTGATGATGGCTGTGTGAAATTGGTGGTGGAAGAAAAACGTTCTGGGAACAGGGCCTGCACGGCCACATGTGTTTAAGATACATGGAGGGCAAATTGGATCTACAGCATGGATGATGTGAAGGGTTGGAAATGTGAGTGCAGTGAGCTGTGCATGAATGTGTGCTGAAAGACTCAAGGGAATGTTTTCATCCATTCCCAGTTCCTGTGTCTGGTATGAAGTAGTGTGAGGTTTCTCTTCCCACAGTAATTGTCTAGAAGATATGTATTGCAGCTGCATGGAGAAGCCTGGGAGGTCCTGAGGAAGTATTTGCATGTCATCAGAATTGTGTCACTGATAAGTTCATGTTGTACTTATGAAAGATGCCGTGTGGGGAGATCAAGCGATGTATTCGGGGCCTCTAAACAACGTTATGGATCATCTGGCCAGAGTTAGAGAACCCAGATGAGTGTTGTGAGCTCTTCAGCTCTGCAGGTGTTAACTTTGTGTCTCGCTCTTCTGATGGTCTGAAGATGGTTCTGTCATGTTTATGGGTGAAGAGAGAGAGACTTTCCTAGACATGTCTCTTTCAAATATGTCTGTAATAAATGCTTTTCCTTGTCCCATGGCTAGAGTGAGAAGTCAGATATTATCCATGGTAAGGAGAGACTGTGTGAGCGAGTTTCATCTTGGTGGAGTGTCTCTAAATTCTGAAGATGTGTGATAGCCATGTGAGCTGTGAAGGGTTAGGGGGGAGTGCTGGGGTTGTGGTGTGTGAGGAGGTACTGGTGGAGACATGGCAGGTGTTTGGTTGATCATGCTGGCTTTATGAAAATGAGTCAGGAGGAGCCTTAGGATTTTATAATGTGTGTTTTGGACTCCAATGGCCTAGTTTGGGTTGCGTATTCTTTGGCATCAAGAGTGGAAGTCACCCATGTTTTGAGGAGTCCATGTGCTGAAGAATGGTGATGTTGCCTTTGAGGTGGTGCTTGGGTGGCTGGTTCTTTGTCAGAGCTGGTAATAATTTATGGCCTATATAACATTTCACACTTGTTCAAATAACTGGGAGGAAGAGGATAGTCACAATTGTGATGCTTGGGATCTGAGGAGCTGTGCACACAACTTTTCTTCTAATGATGTCTGTATGCACAATTTGCTTTCTGGTTGTGTTTGGTGAGAGGGAAGAAGTCTGTGTCTGCAGAGACAGGGCCAGTGCTGGAGTTCACTGTGATGAACTTCCAAATGAATGTATCAATTGTGTCAAGTTCTATTTGACCTGGTAGTCAGATGAGTCCCACATCCCCCATTTGGCTGTAAACTTTTTCTTTCTTTCCTATGCAGGACAGGACTGTGTGGGGTCTGTGCAGTGAGCTCCTGTGTGAGGCCTCCTGTGTATCAGTTACAATGGAGATTCCTGTGTTGTGTATGTGCTACAGGTGACACCATCTGGAATGTGAGGCTGTGATTGATATTCTTCTGGGGTTTTCCTGTTCTTGGATGGGTTAATGCAGGTTTTAGTTTTTTTGATGAGGTTTTAGGGTTTTTTTTTTGGTTTGGTTTGCTTTGTTGGTAGTTTTGTTTGTTTTCTTTGTCGAGGAGTCAAGTTGATTCTTCTTGTGCCTGGCAATCCTGCAAACTGCAAAACGTAGAATTATGCAGTAGGGAGAGAATCTCTCATTTGTACCCTGAAGCTGTGCATGTAATCATAGATTCACAGAAGCACAGAATCCTAGAATGGTTTGTGTTGAGAAGGACTCTTAAAGATCACCTTGTCCCAACTCCTCTGCCATTGTCAGGGACATCTTCCAGCAGACCGGGCTGCTCAGAGCCTCACCCAGCCTCACATTGAAGAGTTCATTAAAAATAACCAACTGAATGAATATACATTTTCCCAAGGTGTTGTTTTCTCTGTGGTCAGCATAGAATCAAAATTTTGGTATATGTTGATGTTGAAACTCACAGGTGTGAATGCAGAGTGCGGAGGGTGAGAGCTCAGTTCTGTGCCCAGAAAAATGTGTGTTTTCCACAGTGACTGTTCCTGTAGAACCATAATTCCTGCCCTGAGTAGCTCATTAATGCTGTGTGAAACCTCCATTGTCCATCAGGAGTTGTATGCAACATTGTGATTTAGAGTTTGTTGAGAGTTGTAATTACACGTTCATTTGTGCCTTTGTTTCTGGGAAGGTTGCAGCTCATTTTCAGTGTACTGGTCAGTCCATGAAATTTGAGGCAGTGACTGTTATTTTTCAGCAAATCCTTACTTTAGGCACCTAGGAAAGAAGTGTGTGTGTGGAGAGTGGGAAGAATAGGAAGGAGAAGCAATAAGAGAACCTTTTGTAATTGGTTCAGAAGATTTAACTTGAGAAGGAGTCCGATGAGAGGGTGTTTAAGATGACGGTTTCCTACCTGTGCAAGGTGGGAAGGGCGTGCAGTAGGGAACGTTGCTGATGAGAGGACTAATTGTGCAAATGAACCCTCTATTCTATTCTCCAGTGTAAGTCTGTAGTGCCACACTTACAGCTTGAGACCTCAGTGAGTTCTGGGTGTTCTCAGGGATGAATTTCATGGCCTGAAATNCTTCCTTGCCTTATCTGATTCATGTTTTGGGGTTTTCTGTGGGTATTAATTTTTTGTTTTCTTTTCTTTTGTTTTTCCATGATTCCCTGGTGGATATACTAACAATTGTCAAAAACCTATCTTTTTTTAGTACTCTATGGTGTGTTAATGTCTCTTGCTCTTGTTCCAGTGGGAGTGGAAGGCAAAAGATAGGAGAGTGACTTTGTGATCTGTTATTGTTGGGAAAAGTGGATGTGGATATGACTTTAGTACATGTTGGAAGTCTGTGGCACAGAGGGTGTGATAAGAATGTGGAGGAGTTTCCCTCTATGCCAATGGTTTGAGGAGCCATTCTCCGTTGGATGACTGCTGTTGTTTTAGTCTGGTTGTTTATCATTTGTGCGCTTTCAAATCCTTCAGTTTCTCATCACAATGGTGGTGAGCAGCCAAAGGTCCCTCCCTTCTGGGTGTGGCTGTAGTGCATTAGGATATCCTGATAAATTTGACCAGTGGAGAGATGGCCACAAGCAAAACCTTGCAGGTGCACAGTATGGAAGGCAAAGCCGAGCAGGGAGCTCCGTGTGTGAGGCTAGAGAAGAACTCGGTCCTTGCCCTGCTTGTCATGGGTCATGGCTAACACAGGCCTGTGCCTGCTTGAGCACAGTGTGATCAGAGTTGCTTCTGTAGGGCAAGTGAGACCTACAAAATGTTATTTCACCTGTTCATTTCCATACGTTTCTAAGTCTTGCATTGCTTGTTGTCATGAGCTCAAGCTCAGCGTGTCTGATCTTCTGTGGGAGGTCTCCTCTGTCCCAGCTGTCCGAGTGCAGGTGCAGTTCCCACAGGCCCCTGAGATGTTTACAGATGTGAAGAGGGAGGGTTCCATAAGCACACGTGTGCTCTGCCAGGAAGGCTTTGTAGTGTAAAAGTGCAGAAGCATCTGTGCTGCAGTCCTCAAAGTGCAGAGCGGCCACTGAGCCCAGCCAAGGTTTCCATGCACAGAGCAGGGGCCTGTGGGAGAAGGTGTGCATTGTCCCCCAGGCCATCATGCAGAGGAAGCTGCTGGGCACACCCGACAAACTGTGAGAGGCTGATAAAATG
>JAGMWU010000069.1:204772-215892 GCA_018697195.1 Certhia americana | reverse complement strand
CCTCCTCATCTCTCTGCCTGCACCCTCCTCATCTCTCTGCCTGCACCCCCTTGTCCTTTACCTACTCCCCCCTCCTCATCCTTGTGCCTGCAGCGGCTGGTCCAGGACCCCACCAGCCCCTTCCCAAGGTTCCCCTAGTCACTGGAATGGACACCAGAGAGCAGAGCCAGATGCCAGCCCTAGCCTGACACCCCAACTCTGACGTGTCCCCTGTCCTTCATCCCCCAGCCCATCTGCCCCCTGTGCCCCCATTCTTCATCCTACTGCTCCCGGGGTGCCCGCTGTGCCCTCCTGCCCTGCCAGCTGCTCCAGCACGCAGGATGCTGCTCCAGCAGCCCCGGCCTCGTCAATCACTGTCACCCTGAGCTGGCAGGTGCTTGGCTGCTCCGGCAGTTTCTGCTCTGGATGACCTGGATCCCCGGGGGAACGAGGGAGGGGGAGTGGGGAGGGGGGTGGTGAGCAGGAGCACCAACTGGAGGGGCTGGGGGGAGCGTGGTGGGCTGTGCTCTCATGGGAAGTTGAGGCAGGCTCAGGGAATGGCTCCTGTCATTGCTGGGGGCTCATCCTGGCATCCCTCACCCCACAGAATGGCCTGATGCCACTTGGGAATGATCCCCATTGGGAATGATAGGGGTCCCAGGAGCCCCATCAGAGAGGAATGAGCCTCCCGTGCCTCTTTCTGCATGGCCAGATGGGTCTCAGTACAGGGTCTCCGTGCAGAGATGGAGCAGCACCATGGGGGGACCCCAGCCAGAGACCCCCACACTCTCTGCTGATCCATCCTTGGGATCCCCCTGAACTGTACCAGGCTGAGCTCCTAAATCTGCTCTGGTCGTGCTGCACCAGAGAGAGGAACCTTGGGCAGAGCACGCAGCCCTGCCGTGCCCATGGGAAGGGGATTTGGGGCGTTTCAGCCCATCACGGGGGGGTCCAGGGTGTGCAGTGCAGAGCTGCAGCTCAGCATCCATCTCTGCACCCCCAGCCCGGCCAGCCCCCCGCTCCCCCCCGGCTCTTTCCGAGCGCGGCTGCTGCCTTCGCCCTTATCTATATTTCAACGCAGCTTCAAAGCCGGGCGCCTTCGCCAGCCAGAGAGGGGGGGCAGGACCGGGATGGCAAGATAACGAGGGGAGCGGGAGAGGGGCACCCCCCAGCTAAGAGAGCTGTATTTTTGGGAGAGGGTGATATCTGCACCCCAACTCTGCTCCATCTCTTCATCCGTCACGCCTGGGATCCCTCACACCCCACTGTGGGGAAGCCGAGGGGCACCGGTGACCCCTCAGCTGAGAGCCCCCCGACTCCTCCTGCAGACACGGCAAGGGGCTGGGAGTTGCAGCCTACGGGGAACACGCACAGCAGCACATCCTGCTGAGCCCCCACCACCGGGAAGGGTTTCTGGAGGTTTCTGAGCTCTGCGCTGGATTTCCATCTCAGCCAGGGCTGGGAGCCAAGGCCGGTCCCCAGCAGTGCCGCAGGTGCCTGTGCCCTCCTCCCCTGCCTCAGTTTCCCTTTCCAATCCCCCTTGATGTTATCCCGTGCAGGGGTGAAGGGGGAGGTATGATGTGATTGGGCTGGAGCAGGCTGTGATGGGAATCGCTGGAGGTGGCAACGCAGGAGGAACAGGGAAGGGACAGGGATGGGCAGGCAGTGGGGAAGGGACACAGTGGGAGCAGAGAGGGACAGACACTGGCAGTGCCCGCTGTGCCCCTGGGGGCTGTGGATGGCCAGGCTGCTGCGGGACAGAGCCAGGGGCTGTGGGGGGCACAGGCCGGGCACGAACAGAACAAACATCCCCCATCCCTGCAGGAATAGAGGTGCCCCAGCCCCTGCGGGCAAGGGGCCAGATTGGCAGCCCCCCAACCCCTCCATTCCTTCGGCAGGAGCTGCTGGGGGAGCGGGGGATGAAAGGGAATTGCAGAGCAGGGCAGCGGCTGCGATGCAGCCAGGGCGATTGATTGCGGCACTGGCGCAGCCCGGGGGCGCGGGGGGACCCTCGCTGCCCGCAGCCCCCGCTGAGCACAGGCCGGCTGGGGGGGCTCGGAGCCCTGAGGGCTCGGGGCAGGGATGAGCAGGGCCAGGGACGCGTCAGCCACGCCAGCGCCGAGGGGAGCCAAGGTCACCCCCCTGCGCCCTGGCAGCGCTGTCGGCATTCAGGGCAGGTCCCGTACACCTCGCGTTAAATATTAATGCTCCTGCTCTGCCGTCGGGGGTGCAGCAGCACGCACGTGCCCCTGAACCTCCTGGACATGCATTGTGGGTGCACGGGGGGTCCCAGTGCCGGCCCCCTCCCACCCTGTGCTCACCAGGACCTGTGGCCAGTGCCAGGCAGGGCCATGCCTGGCTCTGTGGTGTGAGGGGCTCTAACCAGGCACAGGTTACCTGAGATGGTTGTTTTTCACTGTCACATGCCCTGCTGTATCTACACACCCCTGCTGCTCCCCTCCTCATCCCCTTGCCTGTGCTCCTCCTCATCCTCATCACGACCCCCCCCCAGTATAATTCCATGGTTTAGATGCTCTCAAGCCCCTCGTTGGGGGCTCTGTTCCCGTGTGGGGCTGTCGTGTGTTCGCAGGCACCGTGTGCCACCCCCACCCATGAGCACACGGAGCCAGGCAAGGATGCAGGAAGGGCTGGAGGCAGCTGCAGAGGGACCGGGAATGCTCTCGGTGCCGGCATCAATTTGGTTTGTCAGGCCCGGCAGTGATGGCCACTCACATCCCATTTGCTGCTGGGGCCAAGCGCCGTCAGCTGCTCCCCCGAGACCCTCGGTCACCTTGGTAGAGGGGAGAAGAGCAGCGGGGGGGGAGGACAGGGGGCCTGGCTGCCCCGGTGTGGGCTGGGATGAGCTCCAGCACCCCGAGAGCAGGGCTGGGAGCGATGGGGCTCAAGGCAGAACAGCCCCGCCAGCATTACGGGGGAAGCCGAGCACCACGACAGCCCCCAACAAAGGCCTCATCTCCACCACCAGCCTGTCCCTGTCCCAGGCTTGTCCCCATCTCTGCTGCCAGCCTGTTTCCATTCCTACAGACAGCCTGTCCCTGTCCCCATGGCCGGTCTGTCCCCATGCCCACCACCACCCTGTTCCTGTCCCTACCACCACCCTGTCCCCATCCCTGCTGCCAGCCTGTTCACATCACCACTCCCTGTCCCCAGCCCCTTTCCCATCCTGTCCCCACACCTTGACAGGGTCTGCTGGCAGCACGGACACTGATCCACTGCTCGGGGGTCTCCTGCTCTCCCCACGGGCTCAGGGTCAACCCAGCCTCTCCCTTGTCACCCCGACGCCTTCGTTAGCACGAGGAGATTAATTGGAGGTGGTGAGCGACAATCCCCGCGGGCCCGCTCCCCCCCGGCACACGCAGCCCGGGGCGCCGTGGCATTTCCAAAGGTTAGCAGCAAACAAGGTGCCTCTGACAGCTCCCATTTATCTCCCGGCGCCGCGCGGGTGCTAATGCGGTGCCGCGGTGCCGCGCTGGGCTCCGCGGGGCTGCGGGAGGGACCCGGCGTGCCCAGGCGTGTCCGAGCGGCTGGGCGTGGGCGAGGGAGCACGGAGAGCTGAAAGGTGGCTGTTCCCGAGCCTCTGGATGAGCGTCTGCACCCACGGGTGCCTCAGGTGTGTGCCCGAGAAACGCAAGGCTGGGTGCCAGCGGGTGCACAAACACATGCAGCACAAACACCTCCACACGTCCTGCGCGGCCCTGCGAGCACAGCTGCGTGTGCACATGCACGGTGACACACGCACGCGGTGACACACACGGTGACACGCGCGCGGTGACACGCACATGCATGGAGCGAGGTGCTCGGTGTGGCTGCGTTCCCCTGTGCTCCCTGTGTGCCCACCCCCAGCCCCACCAACAGCCTGTCCCCATCTCTACCATGTGTGCCCGCCCCCGTTAACACTGCCAGTTTGTCCTCAGCCCTACACCCAGCTTTGTCCCCATCCCCATCAACACCGCCAGCCTGTCCCCATCTCTACACCCAGCCTGTCCCTATCCCTACACCCAGCCTGTCCCTATCCCTACACCCAGCCTGTCCCCATCTCTACACCCAGCCTGTCCCTATCCCTACACTCAGCCTGTCCCCATCCCTACACCCAGCCTGTCCCCATCTCTACACCCAGCCTGTCCCCATCCCCACTTCCAGCCTGTCCCTATCAATGCCTGTCCCCATCCTTACCAACAACTTGTCCCCATCCCCATTGCCAGGCTGACCCTGTCCCTACAGTCAGCCTGTCCCAATACCTGCAGCCAACCTGTCCCAATCCCTATCCCCTACCTGTCCCCATCCCCACTGCCAGCTTGTTCCCATTCCCATTACTGTCCCCATCCTCACAGCCACTCTGTCCCCATCCCTATCAGACAGGCAGGGTAAGGCCATGCTGCTGGGCACCCCTGGGCTGCCAACAGGGGACTGGGGACACTGGGGAGGTGACATCTGGTCCCTCCCTGGGATGGCTGCAGTCGAGGATGCTGGCAAAGGGTCAAGGGGAGGAGGTGACACTCAGGGACAATTCAGGACACACCCTGCCACGTGTGCAAACACAGTGATGGCTGGATGGATCCTGCCTGGAAAGGGGCTGAGTGGGATCCCCTCAAGGCTTCCTCAGTCCTTCCTCTTCCCCTTCTGTGCTGCTGCAGTCACAGTTCCTGACAGGGTGGTGGGCAGGTGAGCACGACACCCCCTGCAGCAGGATGGGCACCCCCTGAACCGGGATGGGCACCCCAGCACCAGGATGGGCACCCCCAGCACCAGGATGGGCACCCTCTGCACTGGGATGGGCATCCCAGCACTGGGATGGGCACCCCCTGCACCAGGATGGGTACCCCAGCACCAGGACGGGTACCCCAGCACCAGGATGGGCACCCCAGCACTGGGATGGGCACCCCCTGCACCAGGATGGACACCCCCAGCACCAGGATGGACACCCCCAGCACTGGGATGGGCACCCCAGCACCAGAATGGGCACCCCAGCAGTGGGATGGGCAACCCCTGCACCGGGATGGGCACCCCCAGCACCGGGATGTGCATCCCCAGCACCAGGTGGGCATCCCCAGCACCAGGTGGGCACCCCCAGCAATGGGAACAGACTTCCCAGCAATGAGAATGGGCACCCCAACACCAGGATAGGCACACTCAGCATCGGGACAGGTGAACCTGACAGCAGCACCTCCTCAGCCAGAGGAAAGCCTGGATGAGCTCACCAAAGCCAAATCCACCACACCCACCAAATTCACCAAATCCAACCAAATCCACCAAACAATCTGCCAAACCCACCACTGGGTCCTCCCAGCCTTGTGCCCGTGCTCCTGCTGGGGGTCCTGCTCCCGGTGACACTGACGTGCTGCGTGCCCAAGGGCCGGTGTCACCTCGAGCAGAACCACGACCCACACGGGGCTGGGGGGATCGGCTTTGGATCAGCTGTGCCTTCACCCCCCAAACAGACACCTCGCTCCTCGCCGACAGAAAAAAATATGCAAATGCTGCAGCTTTATTAACGCGCTCGGCACGCGCTGGCTAATAAATATTTCATAGCCCGAGTAGGACTTTTTTTCTCCCTCCTCCTTCTTTCTTTCGTTTTGGTTCCTTTTCCCTGTCACTCGTTTCCTGCCTTTTCTTTCCTCAGCCGTTGTTTTATTTATTTATTACTTTTAAGGGCTTCACGGTGAGGCAGGAGCTGGGAGGTGGCTGGGGGGGAGCCGGGAAAAATGTACATCCCGAGTCTCTCCCCCCACGGGTGAAAAAGGAAAGTGCTGTTAAGAGCAAAGGAAAAAATATAATAGAAGGGAGGAGACGGCAGCAGGCAAAGGATTCGGGGCTTGTGTGACTCACTGGGCTGGAGGAGAAAAGGGAATGAATGGGAAAACAGGAGATAAACGGAGCGGGAGGGGGAGAGGGGGTGCAGGCGGGTGGGCAGCAGCCAGCAGAGAGGGGACACGGGGGTGGCGGGGGACAGGGACATGTGGCTGTTGGGCATCTGTCACCCAGCAGCTCCCTGAGCTGACCAGAGGCCAACAGGCCTGGAACCCTCTTGACTGACTTCAGAGGGACCCAGATCCTTGTGGGGGTCACTGGGGTGGGGGGTCCTCCTGGCCACCCCCAGTCACACTGTGCAGGATGTGGGGACATGGACAGCTCACAGGGATGGTGTGTGGGGACAAGGAAGTACAGCTGGCAGGGATGGGTCCCAGGTCACTCCCACACCTCCAGTGCCAGGGATGACCCCCAGGATGCTTCCCTTCCTCAGCCCTGCCTCAGTTTCCCCCAGCAGAACAGGCTGTGGGGTTCCCTCTACCCCTCTTCCAGCTCTACAGCAGGTGAGGGCAGAGAAGCAGCAGCTTCCCCTGAGTCCCCCCAAAACAGGGGGACCCCAGGCCCTCAACAACACAGCCCCCACCTTCTGCCCGGCTGCTCCCCCCTCCCCAGCCACCCCCACCCCTCACCTCACCATTTCACTTTATTATTGCAATAAATGTAGCCATAAAAGTGGCAGGTATTGGCGCGCACAGAGATCGCTGCTCCTGAGCTATGGAAATGTAATTTCGAGTGTGCCCGGGAAATTTTATAAGATCGTATCAGGCGGGATCATAAATCGCATTTCCAGCCCCCCCACCCCCCCCCCACCCCAGATGAGACAGGGCCAGTGCGAAGGTCACCAGAGAGGGGATAAATGCCGGGCTGTCCCCTCGGTGAGACCCCAACCCTGTGGCCCCCACACTGCACATCTCCCCCCGACATTCCCAGCACCAGGTGGGATCTGCTTTTCCCAGGAAGTGTGGGGGGGGCAGCAGCAAAGACGCGGCTGTGCCCCCACAACCCCGGCAGTGGATTTTGTTTGAGACCCTTCAAGAGACCCCCAGGAGCCCCTCAAGGGCATCGCTGGGATGGCAGCTCCTCTGGGGTCACAAGGACCATGACCCACCGCAGCTAGGCTCTCCTGCCAGGAGCAGGGGACAGCGTGTCCCTGCAGCTCAGGGTCCCCTGGGACCCTCCTCGTGCTCCCCAGGGTTGGATCCAGCCCCGATTTTCACCCATCACCCAGCCCAGGCTCCGGGTGCCAGGTGAGGCACAGCTCTGCCTGCGGCAGGTGGAGGCTCCGCTGCCCTGTGCCGGAGGGCCCGAGGGGACAATGAAAGGGTCTCCCCCACTGTGACATCAGTCCAGCAGCTGGGACGGTCACGGGGGTCACACGGGATCTGTGCACAGCGGGGTGCGGTGGGAATTGATTTGGGATTGGTTCGCGTGCTGGCACCCCCGGGCGTGGGGGTGGGGGGGGGGGGGGGGGGGGGGGGGGGGGGGGGGGGGGGGGGGGGGGGGGGGGGGGGGGGGGCACGGGGACGTGATTATTCCTTCAGCAGCAATCCAAGCGGCGGGAGAGGAAGCTTCATCTTTCCTGGGCCATTTACCTCCAGCGCCCGAGCGCGAAGGCTGAGCCAGGCACCGCGGCGAGGCTGGAGCTCGGCCAGGGCAGGGGATGGGGCGGGGGGGGGCTCCAGCTGCGGGGTCTCAGCGCGGCGTCACCCCACCCTTGGGCCACCGGCTGCGGGGAACCTCGGCTCCCTGAGAGGAGGAGCTGTGGATGTAGAAAGGGTGGGCAAAGTCATTAATCCGGGAGTGTTAATTGGCAAGGGTGTGATTAGCGGTGAGGGCTCAGCTGGGAACTGCTGTCGCAAGGGGGGGAGCGCCCGCCTTGTCCCCCATCCCGGCTCGGCTACCTCTGCCAGTTCCCAGCGGAAAAACTGGCAATTAAAAACAGGAGAGAGGGGGGAAAAAAAGCAATAAAACCGGACCCGGCTTGGAGCCAGAACGGCACCGGGAAGCGCAAGGGTGGGTGGGTCTGGCTGGGGGGCACCCCTGGGTGCCCCCCTCCTCTCCAGGCACTGCTCCCCCTCCTCGGTGAGGCTGCGCCAGCCGCGCTCCAGGCTCCAGCCTTATTGAATCTCCCAGCTTAGGGTGCAAAGGGCACCAGAGGGAAGAGTTATTAAAAAAAGGGAAATGAGTCGCTTGGAAACCTTCTTTCGGAATAACAGTGTGTGTTTGTTTGGCGATAGATTAGCTCAGCCATGCTGAGCACACAGCACCCGCCGCAACGGCGGGCGGCTCAGGGAGCCGCAGGAACGGCACCGCGGGATGCACGGAGCCGATCCCGGCCCCGCGGGCACCGGCCGGGCACCGGCCCGCTGCAGCCAGGCCCTGGAGCTCAGCACCCCCAGGGACCCCCGGCCACATGGGGCTGCAGGGCAGCACCACCACCCAAACCCCATCTCCTTTCTTCTGGCCTCAAAGTGCACACCTCCGAGCCACGAGCCGGTTAAATTCACCCTAAAAATGGGAGCGGGAGAGGTGGGAATTGGGGTGTCCTTCCATGGAAAGGGCTGGCAGCATCTGCTAAGAGCAAAGCCATCTGTCAGCCAGCAGCCCAGGAGACAGCTCCTGGGTGACAGCAAGGCGAAGGAAGGGACAAAGTGGATGAGTTTGGCATCCCGGGCCACCAGGCTCCGGCTGGCATGGCCACCGGCAAAGCAAGGCAGGATTTTCCTGTGAAGGGTTAATCCAAGAAGGAAAACCTGCCAGCAACACTCAGGTGGTTCACAGACAGCCGCTGTCTCACCTGCGTGTGCCAGAAAGGAGGGAAACCGAGGCACGGGCGCAGGGGGTGGGGGAGGCACATTCTGGCAAAGGCAGCAGGGATGGAGCAGGGTGAGGAAAGACCCCATTGTCCCCATCCTGGTCCTGCTGTGGCACTCAGCCATCGCATCATGGCTTCATCCCGGTGTTCCTGCCCCTTCCAGCCTGTTCCACCCATCCTCTCCTCTGCTGAATCTTGCTCAGTACTGGGTGGGGGTCACCCCATCACCAGGGCATGGGGCACCCAGGGTGGCATCTGCCTCCCAGAAACCCTGGGGAATGCAGATAGAATCGCCCTTCCTCCATCCAAGGCCAGCTGTGCCCAGCCGAGGGTCCTGGCTGGCACCTGGGACCCTCAGCAGCGGGGAGCCAGGCTAGCCCCAGCTGGAAGGACCCCCAAAATTTAATACTCAGTGAGCAGAAAAGAATGGAATGCATAAAAATAACACAGAAACCTTGGAAAGGCTGGGGGGGGTGGT
Source organism: Certhia americana (assembly GCA_018697195.1). Classification (NCBI taxonomy): domain Eukaryota; kingdom Metazoa; phylum Chordata; class Aves; order Passeriformes; family Certhiidae; genus Certhia; species Certhia americana. Next base: position 206,791 of record JAGMWU010000069.1, on the reverse strand, counting down.
GTGTCGCTTGCAACCAGAGGTGGGCTCTTCCCCCTGCCTGTTCCAGCGTTACCAGCGCAGCAAAGCCCGGGAAGCAGCAGCCGCGAAGGGTGGGGGGCTGGGGAGGGGTGGTCTGCACCCCCCCAGTGGGAACAGGCACCCGCTGGGCTGGGAGAGTTTGTCCATCCCAGCACACCAGGGGCGATCCCAACACACCAGGGTCACCCAGCAGGCACCGTCAGCATGGGGGGGGGGTGATACCCTGGGGGTCCCACACGCTGGGGGTCCCTCGCTCCTGCACAGGGACAAGGCTGTCGCTGCTGCCCTGGGGGGTGCAGCCCCACTCGCCCCTTCTCCCAGTGCTCCCACCACAGTCCTGGTGGGAACCCCAGTCCAAGGCGCCGACTGTTGCCGGGGGGAAGCCAGTGGAAACCCCCCCACACCTATCCAACTACCTCCTGACCCCCAAAAGAGACTGGGAAAGTTTCTCCCAAAGAGCCAAGGGGCAGGAACGGCTCCGTTACCCTTCCCTGGCACCCGGTGGGCTCACGGCTGGGCAGACCCCGGCCCCTCCCGGAGCCCTGGGAGGTGGGGAGGGTCCTGGACCCTCATTGCAGAGGGGTCGGGGCTCAGAGCACCTCCCGGGTTTATCCCTCTGCAGGAGGCTCCTTCACCCTCAAGCCCACCCCATGCCCCAGGCCGTGTCCGTGCCCCCCAGCTTTGAGCCCCCCGTGCCCCCCCCCCTCAGCACCGCCGCCTGCGTGGGCGGGGGGGGGGTAGGGAGGGGGCCAGGGCAGCGCCCTGCTCCGGATTTCATCAAAACAAACCCATTTGTCTTGAAGCAGCTCCAGCACCGACAGATGCTCTGCAATGGATGGACACGGGGAGGGGGGGGGTCACGCCGAGCCACCCCCACACGCGGGCACACGTCTCCCCCTCCCCACGCAGAGAGCAGCATGCCAGGGAGAGACAAGTTGCAGGAGCCTTTGCCTTGGGGGGGTCGGGGGGGGGGGGGGGGGGGGGGGGGGGGGGGGGGAGCTGGGGGGTCCCTGATGTGCATCCAATTCCCGAGAGGGAATTGACTCGTTTGATTTTATTCATGAAACACAGAAAGTAAAAATGGAGTGTCAGGAAATCAGATCTGCTGGGTGATGAGCCCGGCCCCCCCGGCTGGGCTGGGGGGGGGGGGGGGGGGGGGGGTCTCTGCGGCTGCAGCCACTCCTCAGCTCCCACAGACAGGCAAAGGGGGGGAACAGGCAAAGCCCCCCAGGCGCCCGCCAGGCCTATCCCGGGAGTCGAGACCCCCGTGCGTCCTCCCCATGGCTGGGGGGCACTCGGTGAGATGGGAATGGGGCAGGTGGGGGAAGCCCCCCGGCAGGGCTGAGCCCCCCCAGTGCAGGGGCTGAGGCCGAACGGAGTCGGGACAGGAATGAGGCGTCGCCTCTGCAGGTGGTTTTGGGGTTCACGCCCTTGGCAGAACCAGGGAACAGCTCGGCCCCCCCAGTCCTGCGTGCCCACCCCCCTCGCTCCATGACGCGGCCGCCGTGGGGAAGACACCCTGTTCCTCCCTCCCCAGGTGTGCTGCAGGTGCGGGGTGCAGGACCAGGGCTCCCCCGAGCCCCCCACGGAGCCCTCAGGCAGAGGGTCCGACCCACGCGTGGCCTCCCCCACGGCTCCGTCTCGCTGTCCCCCCCCCGCACCTGCCAGACGGCGCCTCCCCGCGCTCTGCAACCGGGGTGGGGGGAGAAGCTGGAGGGGCTTCACCGGCGACGGGACCCCCCGAGGCTCCCCCCGACACCACAACTCCGCCCGAGCTCCGGGACAGCCCCGCGTCCCTTCAACTTGGGGTGGGGGGGGGGACAGGACCCCCCATATGTAACCCCTGTCAGCCCCCCCCAACCCTCCCCTTCACCCCCCTACGACCCCTCCCTCCGTGTCTGCTCGACCCCCCCTCAGGGTCGCTCTTGACCCCCCCCAACCGCTCTTTCCGTGACTGCCAAATCCCCCCCAAAGCACGACAACCCCCCCGAACTGCACCCC